>PVKM010008745.1:0-38401 GCA_004027735.1 Carollia perspicillata
TAACCCTAAAATCTAACCCTATCCCCCACTGTACACAGTGGCTCTTCATATCTGCCTTAATTTTGACAATTCTCATCATGTGTCATATTTATTCTTTATATGTCGATCTTAATAGAGTTTTCAAAATGAGCTTCTCTTATATAAGCAATGACTTTTTAAAGATTTTTATTTATTTATTTTCAGAGAGAAGGGAAGGGAGGGAGAAAGAGAGGGAGAGAAACATCAGTGTGTGAGAGACACATCAATCTGTTGCCTCTTGCACACCCCCAACAAGGGTCCTGGCCCACAGCCCAGGCATGTGCCCTGACTGGGAATCAAACTGGCAACCTTTTGGGTTGCTGGACAGCGCTCAATCCACTGAGCCACTCCGGCCAGGGTTATAGCAATGGTTTTTACCAACAGCCAAACTATTACTGGCCTCTTGGTCCTTGGAAACTTGTTTGGAGAATTTTCCACCACTCTCACACTAGAGAAGAGAAATAACTTGGAAACATAGTTAGCATTCTCCTAAATCCATTTGTTCTACATCTACTACAACTTTATAGAAACAGATTTTAAATGACTGTTGCAAATCAACAAAATTTTTCAGTAAATGTAAACATTCATTTTTTTCTGAGTTGAAAACATTTCAAAGAACTCAGTTTATGTATATAACAGATGGTTCAATTTGGTCTACAGAGTTCAGTGTATCTGGGCATAATTGGTCTTGAATAGCAAGGTAATGTGACTAAAGTGCAATTGAGTATAACACATAAATAAAACATACCTGTAAAACTGTTCAAAGCAATAGTTAATTGTTCCACCTGGAATAGCACACGATAGTTGAAAGTGTTCTGATAGCACTGTTTGTCTCCTAACTCACTTAACATTGGCTTTTTGCAACTTCAGATCGTATTTCTGCAAACCAAACCAAACCAAGTTCCAGAACTAACACAATTCTTCCACAACTCTCTAGTAAACAAATGAAAGAAGGCAATGCACATCTAGGCAAATTAAAGCTAGATACAGAAAGCCTATTAGCTGGGTCATGTTATTATAAGGAATAGCAATGAGAGATTGCTTTATGTTTATATATTTCCTTTTATTGCTTTTGATACTCTGATGCAGCAATGCATAAAAACTCATATATCCAGGTGGTGGATTTTTTTGGTAAAGGGTAAACAGACTAATATCAAGAGAATCACATAGCCAAGATAATCTACAGCACCATAGCAGGACCAATGGATAACTAAAATTTTATGAGAATTTTAGTTGCTTTTTGTATGCTCTGTTGAATTTGAAAATTACAATAGTCCCATGAGATGGCCTAAATATTGTCTGTATTCAATAGATGGATCTCTCACCCAGGTAGAACTTTAAAGTTTAGAGATGTTTAGTCCAAATCCAATGTTCTAACTCCAGACCAAACTGAATTCTCCAAATAATAAAAATAATTTCAAATAGTAAGATAAAATAACATTACCTTTTCCAGTAGTTTAAGTAAGGGAATTTGTTGGATTAACTAGTGTAGACAGTAGAGTGAGGCATTAATGGATGAGCAATGAGAGAAGTATTGGAAATAGTGAAAACAATAATGATGAAATGATCTTTAGTAGGGAACTTCCCTCATTTCCAGGTCCACAGCTGCAACTTATGACCAATTATTGGCCAGGTTTGAGCCTTTGACCCTTCTATTGAAAGTGTGACGTCAGTGTCCTCAAAGGAGGCAGCACAGAACAGCGTGCATTGAAACAGGCAAGAGCAAGAGATTAAACTGGGGCTGGGATCCATTCCAGTCCTGTCTCCTCTACTTAATAGTGGAGTAAACTTGGCCCAGTTACTTAAACGACATTGCCTCTTAGTTTTCTCAATTATGAATGAAAAATAATAATCATACCCACCTAAAACAATTGCTGTGAATATTAAGATGATACATGTAAAGGTTAAGGACAATGTCTGGCACAGAGCAATCAATGATGGCAGTTAGGGCAGCTAGCGTGTTCCAGTTTTAAGGGTGTAGCGTTTTGTTTGTGCAAGAGAAATGCAGATGTGGATTGCATAGGCTATAGACAATAATAGGAATGAATGAATGAGGTGATACCTGGATTCTGGGACTTTTAGTGGCAGAGAAATAAAAAATCTGGAAGGTAGAATTCTTGCCCAGTAGGCATATGGAAAGTTAAAAACTGATTTAAGAAATAGATGTCTTCCCTGTCCTTTTAGAGATCATTTTATGGAGGGAATTCTTAATGATAAAATGCACATAGTTCATGTGCATGCACACACATACAGAACATACAACTCACCGAGCTGAATTCAGGGTGAATCTGTATAATGTTCTCACTACCTGCACAGCTTTCTCAGGTACCTCTTACTTCCTACAATGTCTTTACTCAAACTCTAGTTAATGTTTACTTGTTATAATTTATCATTGTAACTACCCACATAGTAAAAACAGTAGAATCAAGTTAGGACTGACTCTGGGAGTTGTGAGGGGAACAATGGGGGGAAAACTGAGACAAGTGTAATTGAAAAACAGTGAAAGTAATTAATTAATTAACCTAATTATAAAGTATTTCCAATATTAATGTTATTTTTATTGTGAAATTTGAGATTCATTTTATCTATTTAAGATACATCTTCAAAACTTGAAATTGCCTTCTTTTAATATCAGCTTCTGGTACATACGATGGCTAAAGAAGAACCTGGAAATATTGCACTTTTTAAAAATGCACTTGATAATTTATTTGAAGTATATGAGTCTAAGTAGTGCTACCTATTCATTTGAAAGGCTTGCAGTTTTAATTAATTATCACTGGTATTCAGAAGATGATTTTAATCCTTGGAAAAGCTACTGTTGGGTCATAATAAGCAAATAAAATATTCAGATGAAATGCAAATATTTTCAGTTATAACGACCCATAGAACAATTTTCCAACTGAAGTATATCCTCATCACATACACCAGGTCCACAGCATCTACTTCTGAAAGCTCAGCTCCGAATGGGGCTCCTTCCTCACTCTCCTCCATTTCATTCTTCCTCCTTCCAAATTTTCATCTCCGGGTCTTGAAACCATGCAAGATACATTGAGATCTTTGCTCTAATTAACATATTTCAAGATTCGTTTTTTTTCTGTTTTCATCTAGTTAAAATAGATTACTACTCATAGATATTAAATTACAAAGCCCAGGTCAGTGCACTAAGATATGTCAAGTGAGAGCAGGGATTTAATTCTTGAATTTATTTAAATAATTATTTAAAGATTGAAACATAAGTATCTTGAGACTTTATTTAGCTTATCTCTTGTATCTTAGGCAAAATTATTTCTAAAACAACTGCATGATAATATTTTTACTCCTAAGGAATCTCCAAAAAGAGACTTTAAACTGTATCTTAGAATTTTATTTTAGTCTATAAAAACTCTCAATATTGTCTTAATCTTGAACTTAAAATTTTAACTTTATTTTATGTATTCCTTGTCCTTAGAATAGGTGATTGAATGATTTTTTTCCTCCAATGTCTCAGATCTTAAATTATTCTTTCAATTATTCCCCCCTCTATTCCCCCTTTCATATTCCCAATTCCACTGCAAGAGTAATTTGTACAAATACTATGATAAGCTTTTTTAAAATATTTTATTTATTTATTTTTAGAGAGAGGGGAAGGGAAGGAGAAAGAGTGGGAGAGAAACATCAGTGTGTGGTTGCCTCTCATGTGTCCCCCACTGGGGACCCAGCCTCCAACCCAGGCATGTGCCCTGACTGGGAATCGAACCAGCGACCTTTTGTTTCACAGGCCCGTGCTCTATCCACTGAGCTACACCAGCCAGGGCTCTATGATAAGTTTTAACAACATCCCAGTGCCTAGATTAAAAGAAAATCTGACTAACAAATATTTATTTAATCCCCTGTCATACTTTGTTCTTCCAGTAGTAAAAACATGGCTGATATTTTTTTTAAATTCAAAAGACCTAGGTTGGATGGGATGGTGATTATTAAAATGCATACTTGATAAAATATATTTTTTCAATTCTTTGACTCCTTGGGTTTTTACATTCTCTTGTTCACACCTCCAATCATTACAAACTTTTTGTCAGATTTAAATTTTCAAGCAAATATTAAAGAAATATTCTTTGTGTGTGGCAACTAACCTCAGCCTAGGATTGAGAAGATCAAAGTGAAAGAGAATATTTGAGATGAGCTTTTATGTTTAAATATGAAAGATATATTTTCTTGTCCACTTTTTTTCTTTATTTTGTTTTATTCTCATACTAATAGCATCATCCTCACTCTTTTTCTGGCAATACTACTCTTTCCAGCCTAGTAGCCTTCTAAAATTATCACAGTCCCTTAAGAGATTAAGTTAATTGTGATACCATTGTAAATTATGAACTTTATAGGATAGTCTGAATCTTTTCTATTACACTTGTGGAAAATATATTCTATTAGGGATTAGCATTGGCAGTGATTGGTGTGATCAGTCCTCAGAATTTACGGAAGCCTGATTGTCTACATGAAAATTTCCATACCATTGACACAAGCCAAACCCTACTTAGAAAAACTTACAAAATGTTATAATATTTTGTCAGAGATGGAAAGAATTCCCTCCCTCTCCCCTTCTTTAGTTTTTATGGTTTGGCTTGTAAGAAAATAATCAAACAGACACAAGACCAGATTAAGAGGAGAAAGAACATTTTAATATGTGAGCCCAGGAGAACCACAATATGGTTGATGCTCAGATCAAAACAGAGAGAGACAGACTCAAAGGAATGATCAAACAAGGTAATTTTTCTATTTTTTAGACAAAGAAACAATTTATATGAGAAATTGACAGGGCAAAGAAAGTTAGTGCTCATTAGAAAATAATCTAAGCAAAATTTGGATATTTTAATTTAGACTTGTGTATTAACTTAGTAAAGGAGTCACAAGGTTTGTTTATGTAAGCATTTGGACTCTGAATTCTTTAAACTCTTGTGAGGAGTTGGGTTCTCAGCCCTCAGGAGCAGGGAGGGCTCCTAACACAAGGAAAATGTGTCTTCTGCTTTAAGGGGGCCAAAGAATTCAAGGTTTTCTTCTTGTGTTGGCTGTTTCTTAAGTAACCATAACTCAAAATGCCATTGTGCAGTATCTTTTGGCAGCTTGCCCTGGGCCCAGACACTTTCATATTTTATCAATCCTTTTTACATCCTTGTACAACATCAAAAGTTAAATAATACAAAACTATCTGGATCATAACAGAGGAAAACCTACCCTAGAGGGTCAGATTGTTGTGCCCATCTCTACCCTTTGTTCAGCCTTATCTCAGAATCTATTTCAACCACATAGCTTTCGTTATTTTGCACTTTTAAGGACCCAACTACAGCCCTGGCTGATGTAGCTCAGTGGATTGAGCACAGGCTGTGAACCAAACTGTTGTCAGTTCAATTCCCAGTCAAGGCACATGCCTTGGTTGCAGGTCAGATCCCCAGTAATAGTCACGTGAGAGTCAACCACACATTGAGGTTTCCCTCTTTTTATCTCACCCTTCCCCTCTCTCTAAAAATAAATAAATACAATCTTTAAAAAATAAAAGAGGACCCAACCATAAAAAGAAAGATGCTAAGCTTTATTAAATATCTTTATACTTTATGCCAAGCCTACAGAAATTCTCTTAAGTGTCTATAATTTTCAAAAATTTATTGAACAGTCCAAGGTCTTGAAGTGTGCTATTTTCAGGTGTTGTACTTACTTGGCCGGAAAGGAAAAATAACAACAACAAACATTTCAAAGATAGCCTTACATATGGGCAAGTGGGGGAAGGAGAGAGTTCACCTCATTTTTTTTTCAGATATCCATAAAAATAAGACTATTATGACCCAAAAATCAGGATGTCTGGGAGACATTTTACTCAGTCTTAAGGTGGGACTGGCAGCTGATTCGCTGAGTAAAATGATAAAAAGATATGAAAGAGGGTTCAGAACTCAGGGTGTCCAAGAATCTAGGAAATGCCTCTCTTCCCCCCCCCCCCTTTGGGGGATGGAGAAAGTGTAAAATGGAGAATTGCTTTGCATTACTATGGAAACTCCGCTAGCTTCATAGTTACATTAAATAACTGTGCCCGCTGCTGGGGACCCAGGGAGCTGGGTGTGCCTATAACCCATGATGTAGCCAGGGGTTTATAGCTCTCGAGGGAGATTTTGGAGGAGGTTTTCTCTGGTGTGTCACAGAGACACACCTGCCCAGCCTGGGAATGATAGCAGAATGAATGTAAGATATGGGAGGACTGGCAAAATGTAGCCAATTGTAGGAGGAGTGGGAAATGGAGTTATGGAGGAGCCTCGGATGAGGAATTTAAACTAGGCACAGCAGTTCTCTCTCTTGGCCGTGCAGGTTGAAAAGGTGCATTTTGGATTAAGAGCCAGAGAACACGGCAAGGATGACGATGTTGCTGGGAGTCTGCCTAGCACGCAGATTACTGAGAGAAGCCGGGAATGCTGAACTAAGCCTGGGGGAATGTTAAGAGGTGGACTTCTGTTCTTTTTTCCTGAAAGATGGTACCTCTGACTGGCGTATTCTGAAACTGGCCTGATTTGTCAAGAGGGAGGGAGGAGTGTGTGTATGTGTTTGTGGGTATTTTAAAGGGAGTGGGACTTGATGGCAGAATTCCGCCATTTTTCTAAATCTGTATAACTTTTAAATAAACAGTTCTTTTCCTTTTTGCCAAACTCTGGCATTCTTGGTGGCAGGCAGAGGGGCCCACACATCTGCTTCAGGACTGCATAGGCTGGGCTTCTGTAGCAGACACACGGGGAAATCATCCAACTACTTGGCCTGCTGAAGCATTTACTGGCAGTTTGTCCAGATACAATTTATTTATATTTAATATTACCTAAATGTTTTACAATAAATGTTTACTTATGTATTTATAAAATATTTTGGACTAAGTATATTTAATATTTAATATGAAAGGATGAACATCTAATAAATTGCTTATATAAGTACTACATTACAAAGTAAATTTCATTTTCGGTATATTTAAGTATATATACTTAAATTTCAGTATATTGAAGGACATTATACATTAAAATCAACAAATAAACACAAAATAATCCAGTTTATTAATAATTAACAGAAAAACTTGCACTTATAAGAATTGAGAGTTTATTGAATGGTAGGCATTCAATAAACATGTGTAAGTGATTTTTAAAAAGTAGTTAAGCCAACATGAAGTTTTACATAGGCTAGAAAAACTTCACATCTGCACATACAGCTTTAACACAATTTATGGATATATTTTTATCCTCCATATATGGAACCCCTCACATTGTATTTTCT
This sequence comes from Carollia perspicillata, assembly GCA_004027735.1. Taxonomy (NCBI): domain Eukaryota; kingdom Metazoa; phylum Chordata; class Mammalia; order Chiroptera; family Phyllostomidae; genus Carollia; species Carollia perspicillata. The sequence continues at coordinate 7,294 of PVKM010008745.1, forward strand.
AAGAACTTTCTTTTATAAAACAAATGACAGAATAAAATATCTTTTTTAATATAACTGGATACAAGACTAACATTTTGTTGAACTTATTTCCCTAATGTAGATAATGATAACATGTTTTCATGCATAAAATTTTTTGAATATTCAGCCTTATAAACACCCTTTAAAATTAAAATAAAATTTAGTCATCAAATAAAATAAAATCTAAATTGCTTAGAAAACTCTGGATTTACAGTTGACTAGCCAGCAGGTCATGTATGAATTTCATATTCAGCCTTTTGAAGTTGTAAATTAAAGAAAGCTAATTCATTACTTGAGGAAAATTTGTTACTCTGTTTATGTTAAAAGCTGTGAGCAAGACAAATTAATAGAAACTGGGTGCATTGCTATGTTGCTTCAAGCTATTTTATTTACAAAGTCAAATAGATATTTAATTATAAGTTCTACTAATAAGAATATTCATGTTACACAAGGAAAACATAACTTCTTTAAAAGTCAGACACAAGGAAATAAGGAGAAACAGAAAACAAAAGCAAGGAAGATGTGTCTCTGGATTCTTAAAAAATATGATTATTTTCTCTATAATTTACAAAATCATAAATTTAATCAAATATTTTATATGAAGGTTGAAGATTGAAGGCAGTAAACAGCTTTTCTTTTGGGAAGTTAGTTAACATTTCTACGTTATGTCCTCTATGGCTATGATAATGTTCCATAGGATGTAAGTGGCCTTACTGGTGAAGCGCTGCTCTCCTGTGAGAGGTAAAGAGGAGCACTGGGCAGAGGTGATAACGTGAAGAAAGAGCGCTGTTCAGTGACCCAGGAGGAGGGTACAAAGATGCCTTAGGAAGGAAGCTGCTTCCCCCGAAGCTAGAACCGGAGCCCAGTCCAGCCCTCAACTGCCCAAGACAGCTGCTCACTCTGCAGAACAGATCACTGCTACTCAATGGGAGCAAGTGAGGAGAAACAAAAACTGTATTAGTTTTGATCATTTTCCAAAAAATATTGCTATTCCATATAATTAATATTAACGGGTAATGTTAACATTTAGTGTCTTGCATATTTAATACGACTTGTGGACTTGATAGCTGTTGCCAGTTGTGTCCATGAAGAGCATCCTTTATACAAGAGAATAACTTGGACACAGCAGCCGAAGCAAATAATACAGGGGAGTAATGTTAACGCCCGAGATAATTAAATCCTGGCGGGTAAGAATGGGTCAGCTGTGAAAGCAACAGAATAAACACAAATAAGAGCAATAAAACAAGAAGCACGAAAGCCAAGAATCTTCAGGTAAAGAATCTGTTTTTGCAGCTAACACGCTGCCCCCAAGGTCTCTTGAGAAGAATCCCGCGTCAGAAGAGAGAGGAAGTTTGTAAGAGAAGGGGCTGCACTGGAGCTTGTGTAGCCCAAAACTAGAGTGCCGCTTAGCCGTGAGCACTGGATCTGAACGAAATGGCTGCATTTTCATTAATCCATATCTGAGGGTAAGTCACTCCTTAGAATGGCTACATATTTTACATATTATTTATGTTATTATGCAAGTAATTTTTGATTCAATTCAATTGCTCCTCATCCCCTCGAGTGAAACTCTGAGTGCTTCCTTTCCAAGCAGGCAATCTTCAAGATTTCTATGCCTCTTTCTGCTTTGCTTTCCCCACATTTACACAGTCATCCTTTCAAGATCTCACATAAAAATCTTTCTTCTCAATCTTGACATTCATCTGCCTTCCTGCCTCATTGGTTCTCATGTTTGCTGATGTCACAAAAACAACAAATTTCAAATTTTCAATATGGTCCTTATTTTCAACTTAAAAACACAGCAACATTAGTATGAAGCTTACTGCATTTGAAATAGATCTTTTACAATGCTCATTCCTTTTTAAACCTAAAGACCATTAAAAATAAGAAGAGTTTTACCTAATAAAGACTTTCTATAAACTTACAGGTGATTTATTAGATTCTATTAACCCTCCAAAGAGTCTGAAAATACTGTGGTAAGTTCAAGCTGGTAGAACCTGCCTTTCTCTTTCTACTCCGCACCACCCATGGGTTAGCCACCTGTACACAAAGAGAGAGCTTTCTGGAATCTTAAAACTAGGTAATTTTGGAAAATAACCTGGAATGTATATTCTCTGTTTGACACTTTCCGTTCTGTATGAATGGCAACATTTTTTTCCCCTATTACTAGAAGATCTTCTTTGACAGTGGGAAAAAAAAAAGCGTTTGATGGGGGAAAAAATCTGTACACTTTGTAAGCCGTGAAAGAATATCCAGATGGTAAATGACACTGAGTGTTTTATCAGCAGACTGCTTTTTCTCTGAGTGAAGGCCAATAAAATGTACTTGGAGAGTTCTAGGCATTACGGGAGAAAGGGCTGGGAAGGCAGACTGCCAGTGCATGAGCACTAGAGGACTTTTGACCCAGAGCAGCTCATCAGTAAAGAACTATTTGATGGCCGTCTCATAAAAGCTAAACATTGCTTTAAATATTGGAAATGTACTGAGCACAAAATAAAATCAATAGGTTAAAATGCAATTGCCTAAAAGAAATTTAAAAAGCATTTACAAAAAGTTATTCTATTGCAGATATGTATCACATTTCAGATGACAATGCAGAAATTTCCCAAGGGAGTTTTATGTTTTAATCATCATCCACTTTAATCCCAAGTCTGCATTTTTTTAAAAATTAATAGAGGACAATTTTATTTTTATGGCCCCATGGGAATTGTTTTCTGTCACTTATTAGCTGCATAAACTTCACAGACTATGGGAATTCCAATCATTGTCTTCATCCTCACATGGCCTTTTTTCTTTTATTGTTGTTCAGTTACAGTCATCTCACATGTTTCCCCACTGCTCACCCCTACCCCGTCCCCACCCCCGACTCCCACAGACAATATCCCCATTGTCCATGCCCATGAGTCCTCTATTCATGTTCCTTTGCTTGCCCCTTCCCCTTCTTCCCCCTGTTATACCCCTCCACACACCCTTCTGGTCACTGTTAGTTTGTTCTTTATTTCCAAGTCTCTGGTTTTATTGTGCTCATTTGTTTGTTTGGTTGATTAGGTCCCACTTATAGGTGAGATCATATGGTGTTTGTCTGTCACTGCCTGGCTTATTTCACTTAGCATAGTATTCTCCAACTCCATTCATGCTGTCATGAAGGGTAGGAGCTTCTTCTTTCTTTCTGCTACATAGTATTCCATTGTGTAAATGTACCACAGTTTTTTTGATCCATTCACTTACTGATGGGCAGTTACTCTATTCCCGCACTTGGCTATTGTAAATAGCACTTCTGTGAACACTGGGGTGCATAGGTTCTTTTGAACTGGTGATTCAGGATCCTTAGTGTATAATCCCAGCAGCAGAATCACTGGGTCAAAAGGCAACTCCATTTTTAGTTTTCTGAGGAAATTCCATACTGTTTTCCACAGTGGCTGTACCAGTCTGCATTACCACCAAGTATACTATGGTTCCCTTTTCTCCACACCCTTGCCAGCACTTGTTTGTTGATTTATAAATGATGGCTGTAGTGACAGGTGTGAAGTGGTATCTCATTGTGGTTTTTATTTCCATCTATCTAATGCCTAGAAATGTTGAGCATCCTTTCATATGTCTCTGGGCCTGCTGTATGTCCTCCCTGGAGAAGTGTCTGTTCAGGTCTTTTGTCCTTTTTTAATTGGATTGTTTGTCTTCCTGGGTTGGAGTGGTGTGAGTTCTTTATATATTTTGGAGATCAAACCCTTGTCCGAGGTACCATTGGCAAATGTGTTTTCCCATTTAGTTGGTCCCCTTTCCATTTTGCTGATGTTTTCTTTAGCCTTCTTATGAGAACACTAGTCATTGATTTAAGGCCCATCCTAAACCAGAATTAGGTTAACTACTGTATTTCACTGTGTATAATGTGTAATTTTTTGCCCAAATTTTTTAGGGAAAAATAAGAATGCAAGTTATACAGGGCTAGTACTAATTCTGTATCTATATAAACATTTTTAAAATCTTTTATTTATTTTTATGCATTAAAAATGTAACTGTAGAAAGCAATAACAATGTCTGTATGCAAAATAATACCCTGGAAGATGATCATTGATTTTGTTTCTAAATACAAATAAATAAAAAATTGAATTGAAAAATTAAGACAAAAGATTTTTTCCCCTGAAAGTTGGGGCTGAAAACATGGGTGTGCATCATACATGGGAGTGCATTATACACAGCAAAATATGACAATTGCATTTGCAAAGATTATTTTTCCAAGTAACTCACTTGGGTGGACATAAATCTGGAAGAAACAATATTTAACCCAGCATACTATCTCACTACATTTTAAATTATACAAGGACAGAAATAGAATAGGGTTTTGGTCAATGCGGAATTTCTATCACCAACCTGTAGAGGTATCAGTGAATATACTATAATGAATGACACGCATGCCAACTTTGGTAACAAATATGTTGTGGTATTTGTGGCATTAGTAAATAGGCAGAATATAAATCTTGCAGTATAATCATTTCTAATTGATAAAACTTACTGACCATCTTCACTCTAATTCTTGGTCATTTTGTAATTGGAACCTAAAGAGGCAGAAGGAGACAAAAATAAATTTATTTTTTCTAAAAGGCAAAAGGCAATGTGCTTGTCTAGTCTCCCTAGAACAACAACTTCCTAAGCTAATATTTTAAGCAGACTGAGAGACCATTACAGTTACTGTCTACGAAGTATATAGCGTGGGGACCTCCCTCTCTCCATCATGCAAGAATGCCACTCAGAAAGTGTCCTCAACAGGCACTAGATCTGCCAGCACCTTGATCTTGGACTTATTAGTGTTCAGAATTATGAAAAACACATTTCTGTTTAAGCCATCAGTATCCAGCAGGCCAAACTGACTAAAACAATTGTACAAAGGCCTTTTTCCCCTTCACTAAGACATTAAAGAGGTAAGTAGCCGTAGGCCCTTAATTTGGTGTTCTTGTAGTTTTCATAAATATTAGATTTTTTTGTGCCAAAAACGTTGGTATAACCAATTGACTTTCATGATTAATTTAAAGTAATATATTTTTACTTTGATTCATAAACTCTTGTCAAGGTTTATTTTCTGCCTATAATTGTTTTGGTTCAACAACTAAATTCTATTTTAATTGAATATATATGACTACTGAAGTCTCTGAACATACCTTGGGAAGTCTGAAACAACTTTTTACAGTCTATTGTAGTGAGGCCATCCTTATGAAGTAGTTTCTAGTGATACAAACTCATTCTTTGTAAAGAGTTCATTAGGTTTGAATGTAAGTGGGATATCCTGGATTAAAAAATCCTGCAATGCTATTTTATTGCTTCACATCTGTCAAATGTTTTAAATGAACAATTATTCTAAGAGAGGCCATGACACAATGGATTCTACCTAGAGCTGCACTTTTACATTTGCTATTATGATGATTGTCACAGTCCTTGAATATAAAAAGAGAACTTTAATGCTGGTTGCCAAAAATCCTGTGCAAATTTCTACAGAGAAGAAAAAAAGTCTGCTGTTTTAAATGGGTCTGATATTACACAGTTGATATAAAATTAAATTCTGAGAGACATAGCAATGTAGTCTTATTGGCTAATGCATTCCCTTGAATCAAAGTCAATTTCTCTTGGTCTTGAATTCTATTAAAAGTTCCATTAATTACAAATTATCATGTCCTACAGAACATCCCTGATGTGTGGTGATGGAGACACAGCTCTGGAATGTGCAGTTTTGTATTTAATCTACTTCAAAATATAAAGAAAAGAGATAGGTTTTGGTTATCTTCATTGATGATATTTTATTATAAACTAGAAATTAAAAATAAAACAGAACAAAAATGACAGAAAAGCCAGTATAAAAAGAGAAATGAAACATTAAAAAAATAGAACTTTTAGGAGAAATACACATGATTAGCCTAATTAGTAATCAGAGAAAGTAAAGCTTAAACAACCAGATAGGACTTCTTACCTATCAGACTGGCAAATACATAAACATTTATTAGAAGGTCGATAATATGAATTATTGGTGAGACAGTGGGATAAGAATTCTTATGCAGTGCTGGCATGACTATAATGGAGTGAAGCCATTTTATAATGAAACCTAGCAATATTTAGGGAAATGCCATATGTGTAAATACTACCATTCACCCAGCCTGCTCCTGGGAATGAGTATCAGAGGGAATTTTGCCCAGGTTTACGAGAGAGCTCGTATGTGGTACCACCTTCACGACATGTCCGTAGTTGAGATTCAAAACCATCTAGGTATCCAGCAATAGAGAAGTAGATGAATAAAATTGGGTACATGCATAACATTGAGTAGATGTAGGGGAAACTATGTGAAATAGTCAAATATGAAACAAGACTGATTTAACAGTTTACCTTTTTTATTATTGTTTTTCAAAGAGTTGAAGCTGAAAATACTGTTTGGCTATTCAAATGTTGTTTAATGTCATAATGGACAGGTATATTGAAATTAATAAAATGCTTTTTTCCTTTCAGCGGAGCAAATGTCTTTCAACATTTTCAAGTTCAATATCCAGATTCACCAAGATATAAATTTCCTAAGGTGTAACATATGATATTGCTATGAAATGTACTTTTTGATTGATTCTAAAAATTATTTCATAGGCGGTGGACCCATTTTGATGACTGATCTGCTGTACCAAGAGACAAATTTAGAAACAGCACATGTTCATTCATTTTAGTCCTATATAAAAGGTGAATTTGGATACTGCAATAAATTTACCTGAAATACAAAATATTTAAGTGGTTTTTCTCAAATGCACTTATGTTACCCACTGGACCAAAACCCCCAAGTTATGTATCCATAGACTGTGCAGGTTCAGTGATCAAGAAGCTGTATATAGCAGTGAAACTTATGTACACAAGGTGGCCAATTTCACACTTGCACAACTTCATTGTAAAGAAACGTTTGTCTCTATTTGTTCAACACTTCATCCCTCTGCCATGTCATACTAGCCCGAGAAAGCTATCCAATACATAGAATGCAATATGCCATATATTATTCCAAGATAACTCCAGTATGGTAGAGGACCAAGCAAAATTGGGAAGTAGAAAATGATCTCTTCTTTCAAGTTTTGTCCCCTCTTCCTACATCCAGATGATAACAACACCTCCCATCCATTCACTTGCCCTGTTTATTCTCTTTATTTGGTGTCTTTGATGCATCGCACTTAAAATTTAAAAAAAAAAATCTTTAGGCCTCAGTAAGTCAAGTAGGAGGGCTTGGAGTAAATAAATTGGTTATGTAGGTTCTGGGAGGAATTCAAGACATGATGGTGGGTGGGTCTAACTAGATTGATGACATCTAATAGGTGGTCACAGGGTGGATCATTAAGTCCTGGACAGTCCAGCCAAAAAAAAAGAGTATATACCATGAGTTGAAAGACCGTGGTAATGGCAAATTCAGGAGTAGGTGATATACACGGGCCCCAGTTCAGCAAGCTAGCAGTCAATTTTTAAAAAGGTCTGAGAAACAGGGTCCAAGTCATAAAGCTACAGATCAGTGGAGAATTCCAGCCCCATGGAATTGAGGAATAAGGAAACACAGGAATCTTAGAGTAGGACTGGCCAAAACAAGGCAAGATAAAAATCAACTGGGCATGTAAATACTCAGAAATATTAGGACTGAGTATCATCACTGAAAACCAACTTTTTCATCTGGTAAACACAAACTATATAGTGTGGAATACATGCTGTTGCTATGGAACTTACTGCATCATTGAATGTATAAACTCTGCTGTATAAAGCTTGACAGGGGCAAATGTCACTAGACCTGCTTAAGTATTTGATATTAGTGATTAGAAATGTGACAAAAGGAGGCATAATCTAGAAGGTTAACTACCTGGTGTGACACTTGAAGTATTGATTGAAGTTTTGCTTTCCACATTAATCCAAGGGCATGATTACTTCCAAAGTGCTGATTATCTTGAATTTTCATTTCTGGGTCAAGGAGGCCAGGTATGTGGACTACCAATCAGCCAGAGCTTCAAAACCAATAACTGAGGAGATGTTACAAGAAGATATATTTGCATATTATTAAGAGAATATTCAGTACTATAGGAAATTAATCTTAAAGTTAGAAATATAAGGAAGTGGGCATGAAGTCTTATCAAGGACCCAAAAAGTATGTAGCATAGATAACCATCTTATTATCCTATGTGTAAAGTTAAGATTATCACATACCAATATATGAGGTCTGTCTGGAAAAAGTCCAGCTATTGTTAATATAATGAGAACCATTTGCAGGATATTGATGTAACCTGGCAGCCAAGGAAAGTGGGCTGGAATGCACATGTGGGAGCAGTGATGACTTCAATGTACTAATCAGTGGGGGTGGTAGATAGATGCATTGAGTGAACCTGTGTACTGTGTGGCTGTCACACTCAAAGTGACAAAGTGGATAGAGTAATAAATCAGCATCAAATTTTGTCTTAGGTTTGAACATTCCTCTTGGAAACTGTTGGGATGATTCAGAAGGATTTGGGAATGATGCCACAGCTATGGGCAACTGGCGACTGGCAGCTTCAGCACAGCAATGCTTCTCCTCATGCATCACGTCTAATGCAGAGATTTTTTGGTGAAATATCAAATCATCCAGGTGACTTAGTCCCATTACAACCCAGATTTGGTGCCCTGTGACTTTTCGCTTCTCGCAAAACTAAAATCACTTTTGAAAGGGAAGAGATTTCAGACCATCAAGAAGATTCAGGAAAATGCAAAGGGGCTGCAGATGGCTCTTCCAACAGAAGATTGTGCAGAGCGTTTTGAACAGTGGAAGAGACACTGGGAGAATTGTGTGAGGTCCCAAGGTGCCTATTTTGAAAGGGACTGGGGCGTCATCGTCCTATGTACAATGTTTCTTGTCTCTTGTATCTTAAGTAAATATCTCATAGTGCATGGCTGGATACTTTCTGGACAGACCTTGTATGAACAAGAACAAACAGAATTGAAGCTTTCAGCCATTTCATCACAAATAAACAAAAATAATAATAATAATACAAACTTTTCACCCCAATTTGTATTAGGGTAGCTCAGATGTCATGTGTCAGGTTTTATTTTCGAGTTCTGACATAAATTCATTGCTTCCCCACTTTCATACCTATAATTATAATATTTCTATATTATCCTGTTATAATTATGGTTGCACACCAAGCCATGAAGTAATCTCTAACTATGAAAACTTGGTGCAATTTGTCTTGACTGCCCTAATAAGTGGTATGCTAGCGTTTCTTCTGCAAAGGAAACAAACTCTGATTTATGGGATTTGTCAAGTTCTGAAATCATATTGAGTGCTTTTCATGTGCTAAGCATCATGCTTTGCATATATCATTTTGTCAATAAGTATCCAAGCTGCATGTATTGAGCTCTGTTTAGTTTACTAATGAATTTAAATCCCAAGAAAAAATACACTTCAGAAAAGTCTGAATAAGCAGAAGTTAAGAAAACATTCAGAGGCATTATAGTACTATTAAAGCTACATAAAATATCTTCACACTTCAACTGGCTAGATTTAAATATGGCTTCAAATATTTAGGACTATGCATCTTTGCAAAAGGATTTGCAATGATATATAGTGCTTTTCTAACACAGCATTGCTGTGGGGACCGAATGTGTTTATGTACTTGAGTACCTAGCACACTACCTAATGCATAGTAAGCAATCTATATCTGTTAATTAATTTACTTGACTTTAATATTGTAATTAGGGAGGCATCTCAAAGTCATATACAGAAGAGATCCCCTGTTTTAATTACAAGAAGTTTGCAATCACTGGCTAGCAGCGATGGGGATTTCAAGAAAAGTCTCTTTCTGAGAGGTTGGCCAATACATATTTTAGAAAAGTGTTTAAACAGAATCGTGAAAAAAATGTTAAAGGTAGAATATAGATTCTGCTGCTACATTAAAGACAACAAATATTAGAGACATGCATAAGAAGAAAGTTTTGTTTCATTTTGTTTTTAATCTGAGACCCTGTGTTTATGCAATCCAGGGCTTATTTGATGGGGTCCCCATGGCATTCTATTTTCTGCGATTTTTAAAATATTGCCCCTATCTGCATGGTCTAAGGTAGCTTACTACCAAATCTAGAACAGAGATACTACAAAGAGTCAAGTAAAGAGCAAAACTAAGGCAAGATAGAGAAGGTGCATTAATTGGTTTCACTCCCATCTCATTGGTGAAAATGAATTTATATGGGTATCTCTCTGGTGGCAAAGTAGTCTGAGATATACAGGCTTTATTCTGGGGCAGTGGTGTTCAGCTAAAATACAAGGCTTCTCTTACTAAGAAAAGAAGAGGAGAATGAATATGAAGGACAAAAGTCTTTGCCAAATGAGTTAATCAGTGATGCCTTCCTTTTGCTCATGGGCAGGCGGGTCAGGCGGGTCAGGCAGGGGGTTCATGAGAGGTGAAAGCATATAGGATCCTCTGGAAGATGATCCAGATGTACACTAATAGCCTAATTCCTTTCTTTCTTTTTCCGAATGACCTTCAGCACCGTGGCAATCTCTAATTATACTGTTTTGGATACTGTAATTATTTTTGCCTTGGTTGCTATTCCCCCTTTAAATGCAATGTACACACATCCTGGGTTGGTAATGTAGCTAAATCCATTCAGGTGAAATAGGAGCTCTCACCCCTCAGAAAGTAATGAACCTTATAAGCCAGCTGATTCAGGCACATTAGCTATTAGCAGATGTTCTTTTGGCTGCAAGATTGACGGCTCTCCTTGATTCTCCTCATCCTGATTTTTTAAACAATGCCTGAAGATCTCTATCTCCAAGGATACACTACAAATATGGAAACCAGATTCACAGAAATGCATCAGTAAAATGCATGCATTTTTTGTCATGATATTAGAGGTATAATGTGTAAATTTTGGAGTACATGGCTGGGGGCAAGGTTTCATGGTATTACTTGAATTTAAGATATTTAAATCACAAGTGCCTTGCCTCAGAATTTTTTGTCATAATTTTGTTCTTCTTTGAAAGAAAGGAAGAAAAAAATAAATCTTAATTAGTAATTTATCTTTACTCTGTTTTGTTTTGTTCTACAGTGTCTTAAGCTTGTTTCTTTTTAACACAAGCTCTGTCAAAGAATGTCTTTGAAAATAACTATCCCGTCTAATTAATAAGTAATATCCTTAAATGCAGAACATGTTTACAATTAAACAATTATTTCAGAAGCAAGCTGTTAGCCATGTGGATGACATAATGAATAAGATTTAATTGTTCTAAAAGAACTCCAATAATTTTATTTTGATTCCTAATTCTACAAATCTCACTACTTTTCACATGCTTTAAGGATAATGATGTCATATTTTGAGACTGTAGGTAAACTGAATACAAAAGCACCTAATTTTTTTCCCACCTGCCATACCCACTCCTTTCATATGTAACCACTGAGCGATATAAAGAAAGAGCCTGTGTTTTAGAGTCAGATTTGGAGTTTGACTCTTGACCTTACTCTTCTGCAGCGACATGAACTTGCACAATGGGCTTATCTTTCTATGTCTCCTCTCACCTTTGATCTACGCTCACTTCCTCTAGGATGCCTTCCGATAGACTCACCTGGGAGTGAATCTGGTTTCTGTTTGTGTTCAGGCAGTTATTGGTGGACACCTCCAAAAGCAGGGGCAGATAATGTTCTCTGCGTCCTGAAACTTTGAGTGCCCCCTTGTAGGAAAAAAAAATACAGAATTATACCTATAAAACTAGGTAGGAAAATAAATATTTATTCACACTGAGTAAAGAAAGTACAACAAATTGTATATTTTGGTAATACATAGAACAAACTTTTTAAATTTTTTTTTAAATTTCTTTTTAGAGAGAGGAAGGGAGGGAGAGAGAGAGGGAGAGATACTTTAATGTGTGGTTGCATCTGGTGCACCCCCTGCTGGGGACCTGGCCTTTCTGATGACCCAGGTAACCTGGAGGAAGAAAGCTAGTGAGCCAGTCTCTGCCCTCCTTTTGTTTTAAATCTCTGGCCCCTAAATCCATGTGCCCTGGAGGCATTCAGCTTCTCACCGAATCTCGCCCTAGTCCTAGGCTATTTACCATTGCCTTGGGCAACCTCCTCCTCTGTGCCCTTCCCTGCTCCTCCCCAGTGATCTGATCAGATCTCTCTACACCAAATACTTTCGAAAGAATTACAATGGCTATAGATGAAAAAGGTGGGAGAAGGTGAAGCAGGGTTCATTCTGGGTTAGTTGTATAGAACATAAAGAAGTGTTTATTTTTTGGATTGGTCGTGGTCAGCAGTCTGGGAATTTATGCGTAAGCAAGATGCAGTGGTTCCTAGTAATTGGCTATTCAGCTATTCTCTCTAGGTAAACTGGGAAATAGCCACCTGGAAGTTAACTCAAAGTTTCATCATACACTCAGGACCGTAATCAGACTTTTTTTTCCTTTTTGTTCTGTTTGTTATTTCTTCATTTTCCACCCTTGGTTATTTTGTAGTAAAACTCTCCTGAAAAATTTGCCCGAGCTCAGATTTCTCCTAAGAAGTTATTTACCAGAAGTGATCTGCGCCTTTATCAAATGCTGGCAGAATCTGTGCGTTATCAATGTCCAAATCACCTGATGGTAAATCAAGAAGGCTGCCAGCACGCACAGCAGTCTGCTCGCTGCACAGGTCCCACGTTGCACTACTTCACCTCCAGGCAGTAGAACAGGGACTCCTATTATATTGTTGCCTGTTTGCGAAAATCGAAGGACCTAGCTTCTGACTCAGGTTTAATTCAGAATTAAGTTGGAGCCCTCACAATCATTGTCCTAATCCAAAACTGGTTCTGACTATTGTAGGTGATAGACTAAATACGAAAGTCAACATCCTGTGAAATTATGTGTGTGTGTTTCCCTTCAAAAGATCATGTAGGGAAAATAGGAGCACAGAGAGCCCCCTGGTAGGTTTTAGACTCTTAAAGATCAAGATACTTATTTTTAATGAAAAAGGTTAGGTAGGGAGAAGAAAAGGGAAATAATCTTGAAGGGTAAAAAAAAAAAGGAGTTTCATTTGAATGCATACAGGGAGTGTTGTCATGGCAACCCTACTTCATGTGTGAAAAAGAACATTTGTCCTGCCTGTTACTGGGAAGTCTATCATGTGTTGGCAGCTGCAAAAGACCTGCTCTGATTACTGTGAAATTTTAATTTTCCAAAGAGTTTGAGTGTGGATGAATGGTTTAAGTAGTGATAAGGCATCCCACCAAAAGTTATAGTAATTGTCTAAAACTCTGGCACTAATGTCAATATTATTTATTATTTTTTCTAATTAGTGTCATTTTCTAAAACACCTCCTGTAACTGCTGTAGAGACAAGAGAATGTTTGAGGACACAGAATCCCTTTATAATCTCTTTACTCACTGTCATTTTTCTTAGGTTAACTAAACTTTCTATATATCATACATAAATTAATATGTATATAAAACACATATATACATTTATATCCAACTCATATCAAATTCTTATGAATCTACTACTATTTCCAGGCAACAATATAAAAGTTCTGATTTATTGAAGATAGTGTTTTGAATATTTACAGTGTGATGTATTTGACTATATGAAACCAATACAAATAACAGAAAGTAGACAGAGGTTCAATCTCAAAGTCCACATTAGTCCACAATTGCAAGTTACTTTATGCTTTGGGAGAAAACTATCAATGGCCGGGCAATTTTGTTAATAAAGGTCTGATGGAATAATTGTGTCTTGAGAGGCAACAAATATAATTCTCCATATGAGATGCAATTTAGCACAGTTGAGACCAGGACCCATGGAGCCAGTTCCCTCGGTTTAATCCTTGTTCTGCCATTTACTGGATGTGCAAGCATGACCTTGGGCCAGTTTCTTAACCTTTCATCCTGTTTCCTTTACCTTTAAAATGGAGGGTGATGCTGTAAAAGGTTGTCAGGGAAATCAGAAGTTTTAATGGAAGAAGGCAAGCTTGTTCTGTAAAGGACAAGAAAAGTAACTATGTTAGGCTTTGTCAGCCATATGGTTTCTGTGGCAACATCACTGTTGTGTGAAAATGGCAATAGACATAGGAAAATTAATGGATGCGGCTGTGTTCCAACTGAACTTTATTTACAAAAATACAGTGGGGCTGGAATTGGGCCATGAAATGTAGTTCGTCAACCCCTGATTTTTTTTTTCAGATTTTTAAAATTTATATTTAGAGGAGAAGGGAAGGAGAGAGGGAGAGAAATATCAATGTATGGTTGCCTCTCGTGTGTCCCCTGCTGGGAACTGGCCTGCAACCCAGACATGTGCCCTGACTGGGAATGGAACTGCGATCCTTTGGTTCACAGGCCCGTGCTCAATCCACTGAGGTACACCAGCCAGGGCAACAACCCCCCATTTAATACATAAAGAGTTAATGCATAACCTGTATAATTCTTAATTCAGAATAATTGCTAAATAAATGTTAACTATGCAAGTTACACTATGAATTTTATTGTTGGTTTCAGTTTAAAATGAAGGGAGCATTTTTTTTTTAAATTTAATCTTTATTGTATTTTTCTTCCATTACCATTCAGGTAATTTTGCTGCCTATATTTTCACCTATAATTTTTACAGTTTCGGGTCAAACATTTAAGTCTTTGACCCATTTTGAATTTATTTTTGTGTGTGGAAAAGAGGTAGTCCGGTATCATATTTTTTGTGTTTATCTGTCCAATTTTCCCAACATCACTTATTGAGTAACCTATGTTTAGCATTTTGTATGTACTCGCTTCCTTGTCTAATAAGAATCAATTATAAAGGTGTGCATTTATTTCTAGGCTCTTACCACCAAGGCTACTTTACCCAACAAGGATATCATTTTAAATTGAATGGTAAATGAGGAGCTTCCCAGACAAGGAAAAGCTAAAAGAGTTTGTTATCACCAGACCAGTACTGCAACAAATGTTTAAGGGCTTGCTTTAAGAAGGAGAAGAGGAAAAAAAAAAAAGAAAACAGAGGAAAACACTCTAACAATGAAACTCGCTTACACACGTATCAATCAATAATCATCTTGGGTATAAATGGTTAAATGCTCCAACCAAAAGACACAGGGTAGCTGAATGGATAAGGTAACGGGACCCATCTATATGCTGCTTCTAAGAGACTCATCTCAGATTGAAAGATGCACACAGACTAAAAGTAAAAGGATAGAAAAAGATATTTTATGCAAATGGAAAAGAAAAAAAGCGGGGTAGCAGCACTTATATCTGACAAATGGACTTTAAAACCAAGGCTATAGTAAGAGACAAGGAAGGACACTACATAACAATAAAGGGAGCATTTTGAATGTATCAAAATATCCTCAATATTGGTAACTCAACTGAGTCATAATGAATTCAGAAAGACATTTTCAAGACATGCAAATGACTCAGAGTATTAAACTCCTCTGCCATAGATGATACTAGTAAGGATATAATACTGTGGAGATATTTCTAACGGAATAAGAGTGAGCAGTATAATCTACTTATTATAAAACAGAAGAAATGCATAATTAAAATGGTATGAGTAAAATTAGGTGCTCTGTAAAAAATATGAGGCACCATTGTATTAAAGAAATAATTTTAAAATACAAGACTAAGGTGGGCAACAATGGACAATTTTACCAGCTGAATTAGGATAGGATTAAGACAGAAAAAAGTGATATTTCAGAGAGAAGTATCTTCAAACTGTGATCACAGTTGATTATACAAAATAAGCTTTTAATGTCACTGATAATTCTACTTGTACCTGCCTTTCCCAATCAAAATACAAAATCCACTTTCAATTTCAATTTATTAAACTTGAGACTGCAGCCATGAAATGGCAAGTGGTAAAATTTCAAATGCTTGTTTTAATGGCACTAGTAATATTTCAGCTGGAAAGTTTCAAGAGTGTAAGGACTAGGGTGCCATATTTTTCCTCCAGGAAGGAGAGATACAAGATTGCACCTCACTTAGGTAATATCCAGGCTGCCCTTGACCAAAACGGTTGTGAAATATCTGCTCGGTTCTCAAACCATTCAATTCTAAACCAACGCAACCCTCCCGGTTTTACTTGCAAAATTACCCATCTGATGTGTAAATTGTGTGACAATAACAGTAATTTAACAAGAAGGTAAGAAAAAGCACTGATTAGCATGCATCATTTTTTTTGGACAAGAAATTTATTCACCAGTAAAAACCCCCAAAGAAACATCTAAAATTTTAATATTAAATTTTCTTTTATCTGAAACTATTATTTCTCTGAATAATTCAATTACATAACCTTTAGGATCCTATATTGAAATTGCTTTAACTAGTAAGGGAAATAAACAGTAACTCTTTGGCTTTGCAGATTTATACTGATCTCATACCATGAATGCACACAGCCGAAAGGTTGGAAGTCGAGCTTTCTAGAAACATTTTTATGCTGTATTTTACAAGTGTTCAGTGATGCTCAGTTACAGTAATCATCATGTTATTCAAGATAAGTAAGTTTAGAGCTGCCTTTGAACACCTGAATCAATCTTACGTCAGATTTTTGGTTCTCAAAGTAGTCATGAGCTTTACAGTGAAAATTCCATACCAATTAATTATTTAGGTTCTATAACATATAACAGTTTGATAACCAAAAGACATGGATCACAAAAAAACATATATGAGCATACACACAAACACAATTTATTTATTTATTTCTATTAATTCATGTCCTGTTTCTCTTTGGGACAGGTCCTTTTATGATGGTTTTAGCCATACACCCCTTCTGATGTCAGGAAGCACCAGGGGAAATGAAGACAGACCACTACCCAGTCTAGGTCCTTCTCACAGAACATGACAAGTGGTCAGTGAAGGTCAAGTCTGTGATGTTGCAACCAAGACGAAGAAGGGGAGGGATAGAGCTTAAGGCCTTGTTCTCTGTTCTAACTTTTCTGCCTCGCTTTGACTCTCAACACTACCCCTGTTTGGGAAATAATGCATGTAGATACACTTTTAGGTATTTATTCCTAGAAGCTGTCAACAAACAGTTTAATGCCTACCATGTGCCAAGCACTTGTTTTTTTGCCTTCATAAATATTTAAATGAATCTCTTAATTATTAAAGAGCCCTTAGAGGCTCTTACTTTTCCCAGGGTATTAAAGCAACCATTGCAAGCTGTTACTGCTTATAAGTAACTGCCTTGGCTTCTGAAACTGGTGGACTTCATTGGCAAGCTAAGTAGTCCTGACTGAAATTAGAAAATTAAACGGAAATAATTGTCACAGTTGGCTCACATACAGTTTTGGCATCAATGTAGCATCAAGGTCTAGGACAAAATTAAAGATTTCCAGTCTTTTATATAGCTGTGAGGTTTGAACTACCAGGCTTTGCATATTAATATGAAGCCCCAAACAACATTAAAGATAAGGTTGTACTTGTAACATAGAAGAAGTAAATGGGATTAAATTCAACTTTACTAGCAAAGACATAAAGATGGCAAAGTTGGAACAGGGTATTTGAAATTGCCTCATGTGGAAATTGAGGTAAGCAGACTTGGAAACAATCCAACGGACATTACTTAGCACACTATCTTGTTTATTACTGATTCCCAAATGAATTTCCACATCAATATTGAGTGTGTCCTATGCATCCTCACACACTGCTCTACTTGGTCTTCATAAAAATCTTAAAATGATTTTAGCTAATATGATCCCATTTTATGGATGAGAGAACTAATGTTTATAAAAGTTCATATATTGATTATTTAATGGCAAGAAGTTATGTGGCATATGAAACAGGTAAGCATACAAAACACAGATGAAAAGGGGACACATACTAAACCTGACAAGTGCAGGGGAGGCTTGCCTGCCAGCCTTACAAATGAAGAAACCTAAAGTAACCACATAGGATGGTCTGAAATTAAAATCTTAAAAGCAAGTCATAGTGGGTAGTCATGTCCAACAATGCTATCTTCCCTGACAAAGGTCAGTTTTACCTTAATTGAGTCTGTCTACTGTCTTAATGCTGTCAGGGTAATTTGCTTTTTTCCAGACCCCTCACTGTATCATAGCTGAGACCGCAAGACCCCCCCATTGTTACTTTTTTAATGTTAATTGTTAACTGCCAACAGTCCTATACCCACAAATGTGAGAGAAATGTGTACCTATGTGTACCTAATGTGTACCTACTTTTCATTCAATATCACAGAATTCCCTGCTTTGCTTTTTCCTCACCTGCCTTCCTAATCTATCACCAATGAATTTCAGGTAACCCTTTCTGCCTCCTCTTTTGATTCTAATGCATAAAATTCGGTGCAAAACTGCCATTCTCTGGAGCATTCTGTCAATCTGTTGAGATTTTGCTTCCTCTCAATTTACATCAGTTTGGCTCAAATAAACCCATAAAGACTCTGTACAAGTTTAAATGTTTCTTACATTGACAAAAATATAAATTAAAATACATTCGCCCATCATCTTCCACATTCAGATCCTCAGATTTAAACCTACTCCTGCAGTAATGGTGCTGCACCTGTATCTGCTATCCATTCCTCAGAGAATTTATGTTTCCTGCCTACTGTGAGATCTGGCCTCTTCTGTGCTCTGTTCCTTTTGCTAGATATTCATGGGTGGCAGCCAGGATCTTTTACTATTTTAATCACAGAGAAGAGAGTCCATAACTTCTGTATTCTATTTGATAGAAGGCAGCCATTAAGTCCAACCTACACTCAAGGGGAGGATATTTTATATGGGTATAAATACCTTCAGACAAGGGGCATGGAAGACCATGTTAAAGGCTGTCTGCTGCATCCCCAGCCCAGACAAGCATAGGACTCCAGGTCCCTTTCCTCCGTTTGGGAAAGGCACAGCTCAAGACGGAGCAGAGGGTGGAGGTGGGAGGAGTGGCGCCGTGTGGAAGGTCGAATTCCGTAAGAAAAAGGCCGGACTCCTCTGACGAGGAAGAAATGGCCTTTCTGCAAATGCCTCTGTTTCCAAACAACAGCAACCTTTCTCAGACTGTACCAGCCAGCAGGAGCCCTGGAGGTCTCTCTTTTCACAGGTTCTCAAAGTTTTTGTCATGACTCTTAATCCGGAGTGACCAGACATTCAAAGGCTGTGAGACCCAAGCAGAAATCATCTCCCAACCTTTTAAGTAACATTGCTTAAAGTTAGTCACATTGTCTATTTCCAGAAAAGCTTTAGTGCCTAAATTTAAAGGCTGAATGATACACTAGGTGAATCAATCTGTTTTTAACTTGGGGCATCCAGGTTTCACCTAAGTTAGAGGACAGCCTTATCAATGAAGTAAATATTCCACTCGAAAAGGTGCAGATAGGAAAGGTAAGGCAAGATTCCCTGTGGGGGAATGTCGTGGGACCACTACCAGTATTTTTCTTATTAACTCTAGGAATTTTTATTTGCTGTAGATTTTGAAGTGGGGTTTCATGCCATAAAGAATGTGCAGACTACCCCAACTTTTCCCAAGTTTCAGCTGACTCTCATTGCCTACAATTCTTGGTTCTAGAGAATTATCCATATTCTCAACTATTTAGGTTTAGGTTTAACTTAATCAAAGCAAGTCTGAGCCAAGGAGGGGAAAAAGGGAGACAAGGAGTAGAAAAAAAAAGCTTTAAAACAGAAGAAAAGAAAAAGTCCAATCTCCACTAACAGTAGACATACATTGTCTTTTGAAAACCAAAGGGATGCCATAAATCTCTTTTTAAATAAAATGTTCCACAAAGTGGCATATTTTCTAGTAACAGCCGTATCTACACAAGTGATACCTGTGCATGAAATGTCCCTTTTCCACTTTTTCACACAGCAAAATCCTGCCTCGAAAGCCAAAGTGGAATACCGTCTGCTCTAAAGGACCTTCAGTAACAACAGCATCCTCTGTCCCCAGACGTGGCGGGTTCTGATATGCCCCCTTGTGTCAAAGCTATTCCTAAGTTCCTCCACGGACACGCTCAACTATCTCTCCGCACTTTCTGTTCTTTCCTCCTCACTTTTTCCACTAGGAATTGAAAATAAATTTAAAGGAGAGTTAATTGGAAGAATAGTAACATGTTAGAACTTGTGATTTAATTGGCAGTATGCTGCTTACTTATTAGTTTGTTTAAAATCTATGATTCAGGCAATATTAATTTATTTTGCTTTTTGTTTCTGCTTTTGTTATTATTTTTCAGATGTAAAGAGCTCAGAGAGGTTAAGGAACCTCTGTAAGTCACAATGTGAGGCAGTTGTGTGCCTGGATTCAATCTTAACTAATGTTATTCAAATGGTAAAGACATAAAGTTTTATTAACGTATTATTATTCACTGAGGGCATGGAACCAGTCTGTATCTTTCTCCAGATGTTAAATAGTATGAACTATTTAAAGAGGATGAAAACTTTAGTCATGCATGCATAAAATTGGCTTATACAAATGTTGCTCATTTCCCTAAAAAATAATTGCAATACTAAGCAGTGATATATAGTTTGCAAGCATGGGGCCTGGGTCTTATGCATTCATGTGTCTCCAGCACTAATTAGAGGTACATTTCTGTGCTCAGAAGCTCAGATTTTGTTGAATACACTCATGAAAATAGTTTTACATGCATACAATAAATAGATTTTAAAACTAAAATGGTGCTATATATATCTCTTTTTTTAAAAACTAGGCAATACATGGTAAATCTTTTTATCATGTCATTATATATGATCTTTATAACAACAAATTATTTCATATAATGATACATCATATTTAATTTACTACAGCCATTTTCATATTGTGGGGTATTTCATATTATGGTGTAAATACAGCACAATGTAAAATTATGTAATTATGAAAATTATGTAATTTTTATAAGTAATTTACATAATTTTCATTAGTAAAATATTGTCAAAAACAAAATCAAGCAGAGTACATGTAAAGGTCATATCAGCTCATCAAATTTAGCAAAAAGAAAGTAGCTCCTCTGAGCTATAGGGAAAAACAGTTTTTATAGATGGAAAGGAGGGAGAAAAAAAGGACATTTTTAGCAAAGAATGAATAATTTCAGGAAAAGTTGCCCCCCTAAGAGAATAAAAGGTGTCTGTCAGGAGGGTTACCTCACTCGTATTCACCAAATAATTCCAGGCTGACTGGTTAAAGGCTACATACATTACAAGGAGAGGCTGAAATTGAAGGTAGGTTAGAGATCAAGTCTTGGTTTGCTGACGTGGAGTTTAGCACAAGTGACTCCATTTCAGGCCTGTTGTCTCCTTTTTAACAATATCAAAATTGTATCTTTCTCTCTCTATATATATATGTTTTTCTTGTCTCTATCTTCACACTCTGAGAAGTAAAAATATGTGTGAAAAGCAAAACATAAATAATTTTACACTTATTTATTTCCAATTTGCCTTTAAAAACAACATGCATACCAGTTTAAATTTCTTTTAGTAGTTAACCTATTTTTTCTGTGCAAAAACTTAATGATTTGCTTTATAATACACTGGTTAGTTATACCGGTCACTGTTGATAAAATAGTTTGCTAGACCAGTCACTGCCTGGGAACCAAGTGTGCTGGGCAGCTGGCAGTGATCCTTTAAGAGTAAGTAAAACTAGGAGGAAGACCAGTTATATGATAAGTGTGTTGGGGGTGGAGTGGTCTTGGGGAGGAGGGTTTATAGGTATAAAAAAATGATAAATTCATCTTGAACAAAGGCAATTGAATTCCTCTGAGAATACAACTGGAATCACTTGGTAGGCAACTGAGCCTGTTGTTCCTAAAGTGAGGTATGAGATAAAAATTTGGAAGTTAAAGATTTCTGACACAAATTTTCAATCATTCAGTCAATTCATTTTGATTTTGAAATTTCTTAGTATAAAATTATAAATAATATTCATAAATGAATATATGCGTATGTTTATTCTACACTTTCAAGTAATTTGTGTTTTTCTTCTCTTCTTCCTGTCCAAACTTGGATGGAAAATAATTATAGCATGTGAGTCTGCAATAATACTAATAGTTTTTAGAGTTATCTATTCTTATCTATAACTTATTAATTTCTGCTTTTAATTTTCACCTGTCATTTTCTGCCATTTAAAAATATATTTTGCTTTCTCTCATGTCTTATTTGTATCTATTACTAATTGTATCTAAAAACAATGCTTCCACCCTTGCTTGTGTGACCATTTACTTGACAGATATGTTCCTGTTTTTTGTTCATTATTTACAGTTCTACAATATTTTGTTTTGGGTATGCCTTGCATGCAGCATAAAGTTATATTTTATTTGCTAACCCATTTTGACATTTTAGAGTATTTGAGTGGTTTTTCCTAAGTTTATGTATTCAAGCTTACTTATGCCATCTTTGATTATGCTTACAGTGTTCTTGCCATAATTTATGAACTATTTTATTCCATTAGAACTGCACACTGTTGTGATAATGGACATGATAAAGCTCAAGAATTCAAGAATACAAGACTTTTTACTGAGTAGCTTCCTTATTTTAATTTGCAGTTACTCTGTCCTTTACCAGCTGGAATCACCAATCTGATGTATGTATTTTTTCTTGCCTGTATGTATTTTTATTGCACAGTTTTCATGGTAAAGGAATCCCCCTACTCTGCTCCCACCTGACATTGGCTTGACTAATGCTTATTTTACAAAGGTCTCTTAAATTCCATTTATTGCAATCTCAATTCCCTGATCATCCATCCTCAGACAGGGCTCTGTGCTCCTCAACAGTGTTCCCGAGCCCTCCGCACTTATTTATATGCCCTGCTTTATAACTAAATGCTTATGTCGATTTTCCTCACTGAACTGGATATTCTCAAGTGCATAGAATGGATATTATTTGTGCTAGTCTTTGTAACAACTGGACACTATTTGACATTTAATAAAAATGGAATAAATATGCATTAATATTGGTTGATTAAATAGGTTAATGGACTATTTTATCACTTTGGTTACAGGTTACCTTTAAGATTTCTGAAGATATTTTTCAGGCTATATTTTTCTGAAAATTAGCAAGGGTTCATATCAGAAAACGTGCATTTTCTCCTACTTCTACCTTCTGGGCTTTGCTATGATAAACTTTGTAGGTATAAAATTGTTTCAGATGTGAACATATGTTCAGAATTAATTGCCTCAGATTTCCAATCATTTGTTCACTCATTAGGACCTTAGTCAGATTTTCTTTTCCTGGCATTCTGGATTGCATCATTACCTACTTTTTCTAGGAAGTCTATATAGATGTGAGCTGCATCATATCTGATTGTTCTGGAAATGTACTTTGCACTGAAATACAAACTGGTTAGATATAATATATAATTATCAAGGATTAAAACATGTAATTCAAGATTGTAATATGTAATCCTTGAGTCAGATCTTCCTGTTTTTTCATAATGATGCTGTGGCTTCATCATCTTAAGAGACCTAGTATTTTAAGGAAATTTTATGCCACATGATGTTTATCTTGAAGAATGATTTACTTCTTCATTTTTAATGCAAAAATAGTTATAGAAAAACCCATAGATGTTTAATTAATTAATAATTTTAAAGCGGGAAAACTCTTCTTATTGAAATACGTGTATTTTAGTTAAAAATATTTGTGTAGATGCTTTAGCATTATTTTTGTTATTGTTCTGAGTTGTCATGACTTCACCTTTAGATGGATACCTGTGCTTTTCAGGTGAGACTGACATTTTTTATTCTCCTTTTACAGCTAGCCGTGTAAATATTATGGTTTACAGACCATTATTTCATTATGGAAAAATGAAATAACAGATATTACTGCGGGGTGGGAGCACTAGTAGTCCTTGTGATAGTTTCCAAATACAAGGAGAAAATAAGTTTATAATAGAGAAAACTTTTTTGATGCAAGTAGAAGTGGAAAAGGGAGAAACTAGTACGCAAATAAAAAGAAGGTTAAATTCATGAAGTGACAGAATGACAAATGCAAATGAGAATACCACATAATCAGATGTTTTAACATATTTCTATCAGAAATGTATGTAGCATGTAGCAAACACTAGCAAAACTATAAAGCATGTATATGAGGATATATGTCTATATGTATAAATACATACATACTTTACCAATACATAGAGACTATATGTGATGTTTAAGTATAAATGGATTCTTTGAAATATAGGTTAAAATTCAATAACTTTGAAGTAACATCCTCATACAGATATGTTCTCTGATTACAATGCAATTAAATAAAAGCCAGAATAAAATATATTTTAAATTATATTTGACATAAATATTAAATCTACTTAAATATTTTGTTATAGTGAAAAATACGTTTTAAAATAACTATAGGATTTGAGGAAATAACTACAAGAAATGAAAAATATTTGAAATGAAGTGTAATGAAAGTATTACCTAACAAAACTTGTTGAGTGAAGCTAAATCAGCAAATAGAAAAATTTATTACCTCAAATGCATTTAAAAAGCAAAGACAAATACCATATGACCTCACTTTTAACAGGAACCTAAACAACAAAACAAACAATCAAGCAAAATATAACCAAAGACACTGAAATAGAGAACAGGCTGATAGTGTCCAGAGGGGAGAGGGGAGGGAATTTCAGGGGAAAAGGGGAAGGGTTTGCAGGAACAAGTATGAAAGACACATGGACAAAAACTAGGGGGGTGGCAATGGGAGGGAGCGGGGAGGGCTGGATGAGTGGGCTGGGATGGGAGTAAAAGACAGAAAACTGTACTTGAACAACAATTAAAATAAAAAAAATTAAAAATTGAAAAAGCAAGAGTCTAAAACAATAAAGTGAAAAATATAAAAAAATAGTAACAAATTATACCTAAAGAAAATTGAAGGCTATATATAAAGATAGGTGGAAAATAATGAAATAAAAAACAAAAGAAATATTTATAAGAGATCCACAAAACATGAGATAGGATTTTCTTGTTTCTTTTATAAGATTTTGACTTCATGAAGAGTGTTCTAAAATGATGTAACTCTAAACTATGGGTTATTTCTTAAAAGTTTTACAAAATAATTTTTTATTCTACTCATAATGAAGCTGAGTAGAGCAATTGAGACTAATTATTTGATTATGTAAGTAATTGTTTGTTAGCACATGTGGTATTATACTACTTATATTATTGTTGTTAGTGTCTATTAATTATCGTCTGCAACATTTTCATTACTTGTTGGATTTTTATGTTTGTGCTGAATTTTTTTTTGTTAAATGTCCAAAATTGTGTATTATATGAACACCATGTTAAGTATTAAAGAAAACAGTCTTTGGCCTTTTGATTTAGAAGATTTACTTCATAGAAAATTTGTCAAGAACCAACTATATTTACCAATAGAAACAGACTACAGTTACCTATTTAGAAGCTGGATTGCTTGAGTCTTTTGGGATAATCACTTTTTACTTTATCAAATTGTTCAATTTCTTCAATGAAGTTGTACAGTTTTATATTTCCATTTAGAATGATTTAGTATACATTTTTTAAACATTATTTAATTTCAAGTATAGATTTTTGTTTTACTGAACAGGAAACATAAAGAAAAAAACTGTGGTTTATTTTAATTTTATTGAAATTATCGGGGGTACACTGGTTAATAAAATTATATGGGTATTAGGTGTAGGATTTGATAACACAGCACCTCTGTGTTTCCTGTGTCTTACCTACTCAGAGTCTTCTCCTTCTGTCACCACTGATGTCCCCTTACCCTCTTCTACTTCTCTCCACCCCTCTTCCCCTCTGAAATCATCATGTTTTCATGTCTATGAGGTTTTTTATTTGGTTAATCCCTTTACCTTTTTCACTTAGCCCCCAAACCCCTTCCCTTCTGACACCTGTCAGTCTGTTTTCTGTACCTATCTGTCTGTTTCTACTTTTTTTTTATTGTTCATTAGATTCCACATATAAATGAAACCATATGGAATTTGTCTTTCTTTCACTGTCTTATTTCACTTAGCATAATACTCTCCAGGTCCATCCACATTGTCACAAAAGGTAAGATTCCTTTCTTTTTTACCGCCAAGTAGTATAGCATTGTACAAATGTACCACAGCTTTTTTACCCACTCATCTCCTGGTGGGCACTTGGGCTGCTTCCAAATCTGTGGTTCCTTTACATGTCTTATAACTCCATAGTCTGCCTGTGGATGTCCAGATTCTGCTTTAATACAGAGGTGACCTTTGAAATTACCTCAGAAGATCTATATTTCTATCAGAGTAATCATGGATACAAAAATAATAGTATTCATTTATGGTTTCTATTCTTTATGTAAAGCAACATTGTAATACTTCAGGTATTGACTGCATTAGGATAGGCTATGTTACATCACGCTAAGCAACATCTCCGAGATCTTGGTGGCTTACCATAAGAATGACTCATTCATCACTCATGCTACATATCCTTTACAGATCAACTGAGAGAGGCTTTTCACTACTTCAAGGGCTCAAGATAAAGAGGCAGACACAATTTCAAACATTGTGAAGTTTCTGTGCTGGAAAGAGAAGTTTCAATGTTCAGAGCTTAATAAAATGAGCCAAATGACCTACACAGTCATGAGGGCTAAGAAATAGTCCAAACTTTGGTCTAGAAGGGGAGAGAAGTATTTGCACCAGTAACTATCAAACATGTATGATCTGATGTAGCTCTCACAAACCCCATGAGGCAGGCATTAGTTTCACTCTGTTAAAGATGAAGACATTAAGCAGAGACAGGTTAAATTACCCGCTTTATGTCACATAGGTAGTAAGCTGTGGGGCAAGGACATAAACACAGCCAGTCCCACGATAGTGTCCTAAAGCACTACTCCATAGTACCTGACACGGGTGAGAGAAAGACGGAGAAAAGGGTCCGGAAATTTTCTAAGACTAAAAACAAAGTGCGATCATGCTACTGTTGCAGATATGATTCTTTTTATTCATTAGTTCTCTAATTTCATTTTATGACTGTTCCAAGAAGTAATCTCAAGAAATCTTTTTGACCTTAACCCTACTAAATCAGCTTGCAAAATGTTTAGTTGATGTGTTGTGCTGCTTCATTTTTGTTAATGACTCAAAAGTGAGTGTCAAGTGCTGCTTACTTGGGAATCACGCTTTTGCAAGTAGTCGTCATTTGTACTCTTTTATCTAATCATGAAGAAGAGCTTTTATTCCTATGAAGTAGATGTCTTTAGCTCAAATAAAAGATCTTCAGAGGTCCTGATATTTATTTGATTTCCTTTCTAGCTTGTCTCTAAATCACATATTTAAGGAAACTACAGTGGCTTAAATCAGAAAAGGGTAATTATCACCCTAAACAAAAATATTTATAAAACATGGAAACTGAAACTGAAGGGTAAAACAAATTAGGATAATAAAATATGAGCAAATGCTTATGTGGAAAGCATAGAACTAGCACAGACATAAAAAATACCAAGTTCATGTAGCAAAAACTTACAGAGTATAGAAACTAAATTTAAATGAAGCTCAAGTGTAACCATATAAGTAATAAAATCTCTGTGAGCCACTAAATTGCTGCTACATTTGCCTAAACAATCTTTATCTGGTAGCTTACAGAAGCTTTAAAATTTTATTCGTCCTACGTACTTTTAAGAGTTTTGTTTTCTTCTACATAAAATGTCATTAAAAGTAAGGCTCACGGCATCCATATTTAGCTTTCCATTTGCATAGATGCACTCAAGGTTCCCTGTGCCAAGTTTCCCGACCTGCTCAATAGATCTGCCGTGAAGAAGATGATGTAAAACCTGCAGCAGATGCATTGATCTAATCAGTTGCAGTAAAATACCCCGTTTAGTGGCATAAACCTTTCAATATCTACAAGCATTGGCATTTAGCAGACTAGAAAGCTGACTCACAGGAATATTTTTTTAATGTAGCAAATGTGCCAACCAATAAACATCTTTCAATACATAGTCGTTACTGTGGGCACAGTGGAAAATATTTTCTACTAAAGACATAAGAATTGCACAAATAAAATTAGACACTGTGCTCTACAGATAGGGATTCAGTATATAGTCGTGTTATAGAACATCACGTTAGAGATTAATTGTAATGAAAGGCAACTCAAAATTTAATAGTCTTGCACTTTCAGATAAATCTAGAATCAGTGTTTAAAAACTGCTATGATGAAGGTTAGGTTGAATGAAAATCAGAAGGCATGACTCCGCTCATAACTCTGGCACTGCCTACCTGGTTGATCTTAAATATTGCACTTCAAAGCCAGCAAAAGTAGTGGGCTGGGTTATTCTTCAGTGCGGTCCTCTACGAATAGGAAGCCAACTGTTGAAATTCTTTCTGAATGGAAAATCTTCAATGTTAGTCAATAAACTATTGTAAGATCAGCAAATACAGGGTCTGGCAAAAGTAATGCCATTTAGTGAGTGGTTGGTAGGGTACCTGAAAGTCTCCCACAGGACGGACAGCAATTTGAACATTTCACCTAAAATGCCATATGGTGTACTTGCGTGTGATATTGTCATGTCACAAAATGACATGCTATGATTTTGAAATGAAAGATTTTTACGTAATAAAACAGGGGCGTTATTTGTGCCAGATCCTGTATGATCACAGAATGTTGCTATTAAAATAAAAAAGCAATGTGGGTCATGATATACCAATATTTTTGGTTTCTGTTGTGTTGTATATTTCTTCTCTCCTTTAAAAAAAGAACAAAATGTTAATGTTGATGCTTTCAAAACAAACACACAAATTCCCAAATTAGAAATGGCAAGAATGCTTTTATCAAAATATCATTTTCAAACAGGTGAAAACATGATTACCATAAAAATTCAAATGGTTATATGTAAAAATATATTTATATCATTAATAAGGAACTAGTGAAATTGAGTTCTTATAAGCATGTTTTAAAAATTAGAATAAGATTGCTGTGTTAGAAACAAAACTGACTAATGTTTTCACAGGGCAAGAAAAACCATCATCTTTGAAATTATCTGCTCTTATCTGTCAGAAATCTCCAACTTGATATGTACCTATGTATTATTGGGGCACTACTCAATAGTAAGCCCAAAGTTAAACACATTCTCATCCTCCTAGAGAATTTAATATTCCTTGGGAAGCAAAGCAGTAAAATATTAATGCAGACAAGTAAGTTAACACTGACTAGAGGATTTACAGAACACCTAGCTTTAACTGACCATACGTTAAAAAAAAAATCACAAAATCTGGGGCCCAACCTTGATAAGATATTGGATTAAAATCTTTGTATAAAGCCTGGTTCATCATAAATTGGCCTTCTTGAGTAAAAAGAATTTGTCACTAAGGGGGAGATTTGTAAAAAATGATTATATCACCCTGGCTCTAGCGAAGTAGAACAATAAAAATAATTTCTCTAATGATGAGCCTATACTTACAAAGACTTGGAGTCAGAATTGGTACAACACATGTGGCCAGAAGGAAATTTGATAATTAGAAGTTGTCGTCACTCTTAGTAGTCTGGGAACAACCACCAAGATATCCTCTCTAGAGGGAACTATTTTAAACCCAGTTCTTAAAGAATTCTCATAATAATGTTACAAGTAATGAGGCCATAACTTTAAAGTTGTGAGTATGTGAAAAACAGAGTTTATTCTTGTATAATTATTTGTTATTTTTATATTATTTTCCACATGAACAGCTGTAAATCTCCTTTTGCCCAACCTGTATAATGACCAAAAACAACTTTAAGCTTGTTTGATGTGTTTGATAGAAATGTTTGATATGTTCTATAGAAATATGTTCCCAAGAGGGAACATAAACATGCACCAAAAACCAATCAAAATGACAAGGCAGAATTGAAGTAAATCAAAAAGTGTTCTAAAATTAAAAACAGGCAGGGCACAGCTGATAAAAAAAAAAAGAAATAATAAAGACAACAAACTGGATAACAGAATTTTAAAAAAATTACACAGAGGGCAGCACAAACAAGATAGAAAATAAAAAATTGAGAAAATAGTGTAAAAACATGAAAGATAGAATTAGAGGAGGAGATATGACAGAGAGGGGGAAAAGTTACAGAAAATAAGTAGCATAGAAGGTGGGGAGAAATAGACAGGGAGAGGGCAAGAGTAGTGTGGGAAATGTAGAAGCTAAAGAACTTATGACACATGGACATGAACTAAAGGGGGGAGTGTGGGTGGGAGGGGGTGTGCAGGGTGGAGGGGAATGAAGGGGGGAAATAGAACAACTGTAATGGCTAATCAATAAAATATATTTTAAAATTAAATTTAAAAAATGGCTGATAATTTTTTTCAAAATTAGTGAAAGGCACCAGTCATCTGAACCAGGAAGATCATGAATCCTAAGCAAGAAAGATATAAAGACAGGCACACCTAGACATGTGTTAGTAAATGGAGAACTACCAAAGATCCTGTTTTAGGGAGAGCTGGAACAATGACACATTACCTACATAGGGATTATTATTAGATTGTAGTTGACTTCTGAACAACAGTTTTAAAAGCCAAACTATAGTGGGAGTTATTTTAAAGTGCTACATGAAAATATCTGCCAACAACCTGAAATTCTATAATATAGTAAATTTTATTATATAGCGAGGGTCAGCTCGAACAGCTACAGCTGAACAAAAAATAAGAAATTTTTCTACTGATTGATTCCAGTGTGAAGAAAAGTCTAAAGCATATACGAGAAGAAACCTAACCACAAAAGAAAAAATAATCATCACATAAAGTGAATAATGTTCTCCAAAGTATTAAGCATACTAGTAAATATAAAACTTTTAATGATATAAAAATAATCATAATGTCTAACTTGTGGAGTTTATAAAAATAAATATAGAATTAAACCATGGATACCTGACATGAAGGAGGAAGAAGTGATTTGAGGGAAGTGCTTTAAGTGCTTTTATTGTTTTGGAAAATGGTAAGTATATTAAGTGATTTTAAAATTTAATTTGAAAATATACCTTAAAATATTGAGTGTAAATGATAAAATAAATACAAATGTTGGAAACCCATAAAGAAAAAAAGAGGGAAAGGACACTTAAAAGAGTCAAGAAAAGGGTGGGGAGTGGGGAGAAAACACAGATGCCGGACTGAAGAAAGTGTCCCACCCCTCTGGAGAAGGGCACATTGATCCTAGGCCTGAGCAACCCCCGAAAATTATCTGCTTGCATATAGAACATTTTTACAGATCATTCTCTCCATACCTGTCTCACCTTAAATCCCTTAATACTATT
>PVKM010008746.1:0-38426 GCA_004027735.1 Carollia perspicillata
CTCCCCTTCCCTTCCCTTCTTTCCCCTCCCTTCCCCTCACCCCTTCCCTTCCCTTCTTTCCTTTCTCTCTTTGGTTTTCTATTTTCTTTTCTCTCTTTTTGTTGGACCCAGACCAATCTCTTGCTTTTTATGTTGAAATGATTCTCCCAGAAGCCACCTGTGTAATAAGTACACTATATGCATTATGTACTGTGTACATAATTTGAAACATTATGTGAATTTATGTACTGTGTATAAATTTGAAACATTAATGTGAATTTAATTAGAATATGGGTGTTAAGGATAAGAGGATACCAGTTTTAGGTTAAAATAAATAGGGGTTACTAAGAATCAGAACCAGTGTGCCCAAATATTTTTGTTTATTTCAAAATATGCTCACACAGTCCATCAGCACTTAAACAGCATTTCCATGTTCGCTTCAGTAAGACACTGTGAAGACTTGAAAGTGTCAATACTTAGATGGCACTGCATCAATCTTTAAGGAGCTTACAATAGAAGAAACAATATGGAAATTTTTGAAGATAAAGCAAAGCTATTTCCTACCAGATTTTTGCTGTATACTTGGCCACTTAGAAAGGTTCCTAGAGAGGAGAAACAGCTCTAATTTGAATATCTAGTTTTTCATTGTGGCCACCATGCCTGAAACGGTGCCACTACTTGTCTCTTCAGACGCAATTGTCAGTATAGCCCACCTGTTGCACACACACACACATGTGCTCAGACACTCACACCCTGAGTGGTGCTTGTTCTCTAAGCCTGTCATTAGTGACTGTTTGTGTTCTCGGCTGTGAGGTTGTGAGCTGCTTAAAGGCAGGAATAACATGTCTTATTTTTATTTAATTGTTTATTCATTTATTTCTTTTTGGTATTCCCATTATATGTAGGATAGACAGCTGATGGCATAGCAGAAAGAGCATGGAGTTTTTACATGGCTTGGCAAGTTTTTTTCTTCCAACCTCCATTTCCTCATCTGTAAAATGGGGATGATGTAAATATATTATAGGGTCACTGAGAGCATTAATTGAGATAATTCCTGTGAAGCATTTAGAATGGTGTCCCACAGACAATGTTCAATAAAGGCTGACATACATAGTTAATGTTTCATAATAAGTCAGTATTTCATACTAATAAGCATAAGTATAATAACAACACTTATTATACTTATACATGTAGTACATACATAATAAGTATACATATAGCCCCCACATCAATCTATATTTGTTTGGTTACATGGGCAGTAACTCTCAAAGAGCCTCATTCCTCCTCACATTTCCCCTGACACTCGAGCACTGAGTAAATTGTTTTCAGATGAATGAAACAAAGACATAATAATGATAAAAGAATTATAATGACATGCGTCACTGATGAATTTCCTTTTTGATACCGGTCAAGGTGGTACTGGGGGGAACGAGGTGTGCACTGTGAGAGCAGTGAATTTGATCGGCTACTTCACGAGAGGAGCTGAAATGGAGAAGCCAGGCCCAGGACGGAAAGGCATTGAGTTGCACGTGGCTGGGCCAACTTTCTCTTTCTCTTACTCTCTGAATCATATGCTTGGAGGAAACTTTCAGGCATAAATAACTTTAATTAGTACTCTACTTCTGTTCCATTTTAGCACAGCATCATTTTGGATGAATACCTCTTCCAGAGTGATTCATTTATTTCTTGTAAAGAGAAGGAATGGGTGAGGCTCATGCTTATTCACTAATTCATTAGTTTTTTCTCGTACTACAAAAACAGAATAGTTTCAGAATTAGAGGATGCCGGTGTTGAAATTTTTTGACCTAATGCATTTTCCACATGTGTGTTTTTTTAGCCTCTTCGAGGTCTAATTTATGTACAATAAATTGCGCCACATTAAATGTGCAGTTTGATGATATTTGCAGTTGTAAGAAATTGTGTAACCAATATCATAATCAAGTAACTTCTGTTACCTCGGAATGTTTCTCTGTTGCCCTCTTTGTGGTCAGCCCCTTTCCTCAACCCCTGGCTATGTGTAACCATCACTCTGCACTCTGTCACCTTCGTGTCTGTCTCCTTTCACTTAATATAATGCTTTCATGGTTCCTCCATGTTGTGCATGCACCTGTAGTTTGTCCCTTTTTAATGGTGAATTTATTCCACAGTATAGATGTGCCACAGTGTTTTTCTATGTACCAGTTGAATGACATTTGTGTTGTTTCTAGTGTTTGGCTATTAATAATGCTGCTGTGAACATTCACGTATATGTATTATTTTGACTTATGTGTTCATTGTCTTGGATAAATACCTATGATGCAGGCTGCTGGGTCATAAGTTAAGTATATTTTTAACTTTATAAGATATTACCAAACCACCCTGGCTAGTGTAGCTAGGGGATTATGCACTGCACTGCAAACCAAAGGGTTGCTGGTTCAATTCCCAGTCAGGGCACATGCGGGCCAGGACCCCAGTTGGGGACACATAAGGGGCAATCACACATTGATGCTTCTCTCCCTCTCTTTCTCCTTCCCTTCCCCTCTCTCTAAATTAAAAAAAAAAAGATATCACCCAATTGTTTTCCAAAGTGACTGTATACCGTCCATCCAAAATCAGCAAGGTATGAGAGTGCTAGTCGCTCTATATCCTCACCAGCACTTGGGTTTGTCTGTGTTTTCGTGAGTGTGTAGTGGTATTTCATTGTAGTTTGGACTTGTATATCTCTAAGGCTTACTGATGTTAAATATCTTCTTATGTGTTTAATGGCTATTTGTTTATCTTCTTTTGTGAAATGTCTGTTCAAAAGTTTACCCATTAAAGCAAATTCTTCAGGTTGTCTTATTTAGTTGTAAGTAGTAAGTATTCTCTGTATGTTCTAGATGTAAACTTTTTGCTATATATATGTTTTGCTAAAATTTTCTCACAACTTTTGTCTTCCCTTTTGTTTCTTAATCTTGTTTTTCAAAGAACATGTTTTTAGTTTGTGTATTTGGATTTAGTTCATTTAATCAATTTTTTTCTTTTATACTTTGTGCTCTTTGTGACCTATTTAAGAAATACTTCTCTCACTCAAACTAATAGATATTTTTCTTTCGGAAACTTTATAGTTTTAGCTCCTAGGTGTAAGTTGGTGATCCATTTCAAGCTACTTTTTATATATGTTGCAAAAAAAGGGTAAAACAGGAGATTTTCAGTTTCACTAATTTTTTTTCTCATGGGAGAAAACATATTTTGAAAAAATACCTTTCTCCATTGAATTATTTTGGTAACTTTGTTAAAATCAATTGGTGGAATAAATCTGAGTCTATTTCTGACTTCCATCTAACTGATTTGTAGATTATTCTTAGGCCAATACCATATTGTCTTCATTACTGTAACATTGCAGTAAGTCCTGAAATTAGATAGAAGAAGGATTCCAACTTCATTCTTCTTTTATTATTTTGCCCATTGTAGGTCTCTTGCCTTTCTATATATAGTTTAGTACCCACTTCCCAATTTTTTTCAAGAAACTTTTGGAGTCTTTAGTTCATTACAATTTAATGTAATTATTGATATGGTTGGATTTTAAGCTGTCTGGGTTGGCTCTGCTTCAGGATGTAGATTTGTGAGTTTGTTGCTGTGGTTCCATGCTTCAGATTGGGTCCAGGATTTCTCCACATTTTTTTTTTTTTACCTCCTTGAACCAGTGGTTATGGGAGGCATATTCTTATTATCCAAAAAGCAAGAACACAGAGAGTAAACCCAAATGTGCAAGCACATTTCAAGGTTTGCTTGGGTCGTGCCCACCAACATCCTTTTGATGAAAGCCAGTCACATAGCCAAATCCCACTTCAAGGAGTGGGGAAGTATAGAAGGCCAAAACAAAGGCGGGGATGAATAATTATGATAAGGGGATGTGTGTGAATTCTGACCACTAATACAGCCTAGCAAAGTGAAGTGTAAAATTGTGGTGTAGTGTTAAAGATTTCCAGAGTCTTTAAGTTAAAAAATATATACTGAAAAATTTATGGATTGAACTATATTTCAATTTTGCTTATAATCTGAACAGGGAGAGGTAGATGGAGATACAGAGGGAAAATAGTGGCTGTGAGCTGATAATCAATCATTGAAGCTAGATGTGGGTACTGGTGGGTTCATTTCACTGCTTGTCCACTTTTATATATGGTTAAACTTTCCATAATAAAATGTTGGAAAAACAGTCCCAAAGAACTCCTGCATTAAATTTGTCCCTAGGTAGAAACTGAGGTTCTGAGAGTGTGTGTTACTTGTTTGATGGTGAGACAAGAAGTGATTTGCAGAATGGAGCTAGAACCCAAGTCAACACTTAACATGGCTTTCAATCATTTATTTGGTAATTCCTTAAGTATTTATTTAATACTAGCCTCCATGTAAAGTGTTACGGGTAAAAAATAACAATTTTTCTTCTCTCAAATTCCCCACTCTGTGGGTCAATGTACTTTTAAGTCATTAGAATGCCACAACGGGGATGCTGAAGTGCTAAAAGGGGGGTACACACAAACTCAGGGGGGTGTAAGGGGTGATGGTGTCCCTATATCTGATTGAGGAAATCAGAGAAGGCCTTTCATAGCTGAGGTAAGGTTTGGACCGAGTCTTGCAGGACTAGTTGTATAAGCCAGAGATTGTATCATGGGCAGTGGGATCAGTATGTGGAAAGGTGTTGAGGTGTAAGAGAATGCAGTATTATGGCCCCATGGGGGAATTATATGTGACTCAGTGTAGTTAAAAGCTCACTACAGTATGTGTATATTGAAATGTTCTGGTGAGAGAAGGCAGGAGAGATGAGGCTGGATTTATATGCTATGTAAAAAATTGATATATAATTCTCTAAATTAGTGTTCCCTGCCTAATTATAAGAATCAGCTAGGGCTTTCATTAAAATATAAGAACTTAAGTCCTATCTCTGATTTGAGGACTCAGAATCCCTATGGGTAAGCAAGTTTGGGAAACATGATTATAGGGAGCCACTGAAAAATTCTAAGCAGATGAGTGATGGGATCATATTTGCATGTTAGAAAGACCACACTGGCAGCAGTGTACAGGTTAGCTGGGTGAAACATAGGTGCTCAAAGTTGGAGTCAGAGAGATGAGTCAGATGTCTACTGCAAGAGTCCATAAGGGGCATAATGAGTTTCTAAACCATGACAGCAGCAGTGGTGATTGAGTGGAAGGAATGTTAAGGAGCTGGGATTGGTAGACTCCAATGAATAATTCCCTCTAGAGAGTAAGAGGAGACGATTCTCCCGATATGTCTGGCTTAATGGATAGTATAGTAATGTTGCTGTTCACTCTCAGGCAGAGAGTTCAAGACCAATAATGAGCTCACTTTGGGTCTTCTGGAACCTGAGGTGTTTATGGGACATAGAGAAGTGTCCAGAGGTCAGGTCTTAGGTTCCAGATAAAAGTGTTAGTGGGAGACAGAGATTTAGAAAGTGTCATATGGAAGCGTTAGTTAAAACTCGAGGTATGCATTAAGTAAATCATGTAGTTTGAGAATAAAAAGTCAGAGGCCAGGAAAGTGGCAGTGTTTAAGGGAGACGGAAAGGGGACTGGATGGAAGGAGCAGAAGAGGGAGTGAGTATTATGAAAATCAGGCAGAAGAAGGTGGGCAAATAGTCACAAACAGGGATGGAAATTTATTCACCAGATTTGGTAAAACAGATTTTGGCCTTAGCCAGGGCATTATCTGTGGAATATTCAAAGCAGAGACTATCAATTTGGGTTGAGGACTGAGGGGGAAGTAAGAAAGCAGGAAAAACCACAGATAACTCTTTCTAGAAGCTTTGAGGATACAATGCTTTTATTTGAATAGGAAAGAGGATATATTAGCAGGGAGGGATGTGAAGAATGAACTATCTTGCTGAGTTTTCTCTGGCAAAACCTATTATTTTTGACAGGTGTGAAGGTTTACTGGTTCACATGTTTGAAATAATTGATATGAATAATTTTTAGTCCTTTTGTTGAACATTAATTAGCTACTCAGTCATTGTTAATTTATGGCATAGATTTAATGATTTGGAGTAAACTTGCATGAAAGAGTCCAGATGTGACTATGCTATGTATGAAAGAGTGAATAGTAATTTTATTCATTGAGCATTTAAGTACCTCTGGTGAACATCTATTCTTATGATGGTGAATTTATGTATGTTTATGTGTATCAAGAGGGATACTGGCATGTATGGTTGTGTAAAATTTAAAACTAATGATACATTGGAAATCCATCTGATCTCCCTCAAATTTTCAAAATCAAGAGGGAGCAAGTACATATAATGGGCTAAAGATAGTTTATTCAATAAATGGTGTTGGGAAAATTGGACAGATACACACAGAAAAATAAAACTAGACTACTTCCTTACATACAAGAATAATTTTTTAAAAGACTTTATTTATTTTTAGGTAGAGGGGAAGGGAGGGAAAGAGGGAGAGAAACATCAATGTGTGGTTGCCTCTCACATGCCTCCTACTGGGACCTGGCCCACAACCCAGGCATGTGCCCAGACTGGGAATTGAACCAGAGACTTTTTGGTTTGCATGCTGGCACTGAGCCACACCAGCTGGGGCAGAAAAATTCAAAATGAATTAAAGACTTAAATGTTAGACCCCAAACCATAAAAATCATAGAAGAAAACATAGGCAGCAAAATCTTAGACATTGCTAGTAGTGATATTTTATAAGATATACTCTCCAGATAAGGGAAACAAAAGAAAAAAATAAACAAATGGGACTACATTGATCTAAAAGTTTTTCACAGGAAAGGAAAATATCAACAAAACAAAAAGACAACCCACAGAATGGGAGAACATATTTGATGATACATCTGATAAGGGGTTAATATCCAAAATTTATAAAGAACTTACAAAACTCAAGAAACAAATAAACCAATTAAAAAATGGAAAAATGGGCAGAAGACCTGAATAGACACTTTTCCAAAAAGGACATGTAGATGGCCAACAGACATATGGAAAGGTGCTCAACATCTTTAAATTTGAAAACCACAATGTGATGTCACCTCACACCTTTCAGAATGTCTATCATCAATAAATCAACAAACAACAGTGCTGGCGAGGATGTGGAGAAAGGGGAACCCTTCTTCACTGTTGGTGGGAAGGCAGATTGAAGCAGCCACTGTGGAAAGCAGTATGGAGATATCTCAAAACATTAAAAATGCATCTGCCTTTCGGCCTAGTGGTTCTACTTCTGGGAATATATCTGAAGGACCCAAAATACTAATTCAAAAGATCAAAAGCACCCCTATGTCATTGCAGTGTTATTTACAATCACCAAGATATGGAAGCAGCCCAAGTGTCCAATTGTAGATGAGTGGATAAAACAAATATGGGGCATTAACACAATGGAATGCTACTCGGCTGTAAAAAAGAAAATTTTACCCTTTGCAACAGCATGGATGGACTTGAGAATGTTATGCTAAGTGAAATAAGCCAGTGAAAGAAATATAAACACTATATGATTTCATTCACATGTGGAATCTAATCAACAAACTGAACTAACAAGCAAAATAGAGACAGATTCATTGGTAGAGAGCAGGATGACAGCTAAGGTGGGGGGAAGGGAAGTGTGGAGGGATTAAGCAAAGAGAAAAAAAGGCTTATGGACATGGACAACAGTGTGGTGATTGCAGGTGGGAGAAGGGGGTATAAGGGGACTACATGGTAATGGGAAAAATACAGTAACAAATTTTAAAATAAAAAAACTGAGAGGATATGGATTGACTATTAAATCTGACTTTTGAGAGAAGGTTATCAGGAAACCCATATGCTAATAGTTAACCTTTTCTCCATGATTAGATTATTTTTCTTAGGAGATGTTAGGGGTATAAGACAAGGTTTTAGAATTTGTATCTGTTTTCTTCTGGCCAAGATGGAGATGTAGATAGATAAATTTTTCCTCTTCACACAATCGAAAGAAGGACAACAACAAACTTAAAAACAAAAAATAATCAGAACTGCCTAAAAATCAAACTGTATGGAAGTCTGACAACCAATGAGTTAAAGAAGAAACATTCATTCAGACTGGTAGGAGGGGTGGAGATGGGCACACAGCAAGGCAGTACCTGGCAGACTAGGTAGTTGAACATTTGTGTGCTGATAAACCAGAAGTGACAGCTGGGGAGTGAGACAGACCAGTCAACCCAGGGTTCTAGCTTGGAGGAGATAAAGCCTCAGAACCTCTGGTTGTAAAATCCTGTGGGGGTTGTGGTGGTGGGAAATTCCCAGCCTCACAAGAGAGTTCACTGGAGAGAACCAGAGTCCTGGAATATTCACAAGCCCACCCACCTGAGAACCAGTACTAGAAGGGCCCAATTTGCTTGTGGATTGCTGGGGAGGTGACTGAAATTTGGCCGAGAGTCAAGCAAGCATCACTGTTCCTTCTCTGACCCTTTCCCCACATACAGTGCCACAAGCAGCAAAGTGGGTAACTAGCCCTGGTGAATACCTAAGGCTCTGCCCCTTACAATGTAACAGGTGTGCTGAGACAAAAAAAATATGGCCCAAATGAAAGAACAGATAAAAGCTCCAAATAGAACTAATTGATGAAGAGAAGCCAACCTATCAGATGCAGGGTTCAAAATAATGGTAATCATGATGCTCACAGAAATGGTTGAGAATGGTCACAAAATAGAGGAAGAATTGAAGGCTATGCAAAGTGAAATAAAGGAAAATGTACAGGGAACCATCAGTGACAGGAAGTAAACCAGGCTCAAATCAATGATTTGGACCAAAAGGAAGAAATAAACATTCAAAAGAATGAAGAAACAAGAATTCAAAAAAAAAAAATGGAGAGGCTTAGGAACCTATGGGACAATTTAAACGTTCCAACATCCAAATCATAGGGTGCCAGAAGGAGAAGAGGAAGATCAAGAAATTGAAAACTTATTTGCAAACACAATGAAGGAGAACTTCCCTAATCTGGCAAAGGAAATAGACTTCTAGGAAGTTCAGGAAGCCCAGAGTCCCAAAGAAGTTGGACCCAAGGAAGCACACACCAAGGCACATCATAATTACATTACCCAAGGCTAAAGATAATGAGAGGATCTTAAAAGCAGCAAGAGAAAAGCAGAGAGTTACCTACAAAGGAGTCCCCACAAGACTCTTAGCTGATTTCTTAAAAGAAACATTGCAGGCCAGAAGGGACTGGAAAGAAGTATTTGAAGTCATGAAAGTCAAGGACCTGCATCCAAGATTACTCTATCCAGCAAAGTTCTCATTTAGAATGGAGGGGCAGATAAAGTGCTTCTCAGATAAGGCAAAGTTAAAGGAGTTCATCATCACTAAGCCTTTATTTTATGAAGTGTTAATGGGACTTATCTAAGAAAAAGAAGATAAAAAATATGAACAGTAAAATGACAGCAAACTCTCAACTATCAACCACTGAACCAAATAAACAAACAAACAAAAATAACAAACTAAGCAAACAACTAGAACATGAAGAGAATCACAGAAATGGAAGTCACATGGAGGGGTATCAGTGGGGAGGGGAGGAGGAAGATCGAGAGGGAAAGGTACAGGGAATAAAAGCGTAAATGGTAGGTACAAAACAGACAATGGAAGGTTAAGAATGGTGTAAGAAAGGAGAACCCAAAGAACTTATGTGTATGACCTATGGACATGAACTAAGGGCAGGGAATGCTGGTGGATAGGGGTTGCAGGGCAGAGGTCAATAAAGGGGAGAAAAAAAGTGGGACAACTGTAATAGCATAATCAATAAAATATACTTAAAAAGAAAAAAGCGTGTCTATCTGTTAAAAAATCTCATTTTATAATATCTGCTTATCATAACTCAAGCACTTCTTTTTTGAACTACATGTTTGATCACACGTTGTATTCTATTTCAACCAAATTTAAGACATTACATTCTTTTTTCAACCCTGTGTAACTTAGCTGACTTTAAGCAGGATTGAAAAAAGCAAACTTGTTGTTAAATTCTGTTCTAAAACTTGTTGACACCACCACCTCCCCCTTTCTCTCCCATATTCATCTGTGAACTTGAGAACATCCTTAGGCTGACAAGAATCATGGGCAATAAATGAAATGCAGATGAGTTTGAGCAGTGCTATTGTCGAGACTTTTGTTGTCTGAATAAAGAAAACCTTTTAAATAGGGGCCTAGACAAGCCAACCCTAAGGGAAAAAAAAAAAAAAAGATGGTCTTTGATGAGAAGATAACAGATTGCTACTACAGTGGTGGCATGGTTACTACTGTAGTTGGAATGAGCTAGTGAGGCAGGCAAAGGGAAAAGACAACCAAAGAATGGGCCTAAAATGAAGGGTTAAGAAAATCAGTGAAGTTTCTATTTTCTACAGTATGGGAAATGAGGTTATCTGGAAGTATGTAAAAATAAATGACCAAATAGAAGAAACATTTTCTCAAGTATATAGCTGAGCTCAGAAGAAAGTAAAAAAAAAAAGAAAAAGAAAAAGAAAAAAAAGATTTTGAGGGCCAAAAATTATTTTAAAAATATGAAACTAGACTAATAAGAAGGCAC
Organism: Carollia perspicillata; assembly: GCA_004027735.1. Classification (NCBI taxonomy): domain Eukaryota; kingdom Metazoa; phylum Chordata; class Mammalia; order Chiroptera; family Phyllostomidae; genus Carollia; species Carollia perspicillata. The sequence goes on from PVKM010008746.1 coordinate 10,480, forward strand.
TGAATCTATGGCTGTCCAAGGTCATTCCAGATCTTGGTAACCAAGAGTCTCATCTTTTAAGGAGTGTTTTAGAGATAGAGAGTAGACCTTGAACTGATTGTAACAAGGTGCAGCCAAGAGAGAGGCCCCAAATAGGGATTTGGAATGGAGTCCAGAACTCAAGGTGTCTAGGAAATATTAGAAAGACATATAAAATGTCTTCACCCCTTCCCTCCTCAGGTGTGAGTTGGAGAAAGGGACAAATGCAGCAGGGCCATTGGGGGTTGTTTTGTATAGCCTCAGCTTTGCAGCTAACCTCTGGCATGGTCGTTTAACATTTCTATAACTTTTAACTGGTTGCATAGATATGTTAAATAGCTGTGGCTATGCTCTAAGCCGGGGGGATGGAAGTGACTTCCACTCAAGATGTAACTGGGGGCAGGTCCCCCAGGTTACAGTGCCTACCTGAGAGCTTGGACAGGGTTGGCTCCATGCCATGGGGCCACACCTTCCCAGATTCACTATGGAAGACCTATAAAGCTAGAAGGATACAGGAATGCTGGCAAGTGTAGCCAATTGTGGGAGGAGTTGTAAATGAGGCTGCAGAAGAAGATTGGTGGGGATTTAAACCCAGACTCAGCAACCATTGACAAGAGAGCCACTTGCAGCTTGGGTAGGGGAGAGGACCACTTGGCTGTGGCAGTGCAGAGATAGCCATGTGCTTCTGGCAGAGTGGGGACCCCTGCAGCCATGTGAGAAGAGGGAACCACGTGGCTTTGGCCAGAGTGGGAGCCCTCTCATCCCTGTGAGGGAGAATCATCATGCAGCTTTAGCAGAGAACTGCTGCTTGCCTTTGGCAGAGTGGCGACCACTCCTTTTCCCACAGCTTTGGTGGAGAGAAGAGTACCACGTGGTTTTGCCAGAATTGGGATCCCTGCAGCTTTGCCGAGAAGAACAATGGGGCTTTGGCCAGAGTGGGGGCCCCTGTAGCTTTGGTAGAAGAGGACCACATGGTTTTGCAGTGCTTCCTTTGGCCATATGACCTGGGAAGCAGGAGAGACTTTGCCTGGAAGAAGGGTAAAAGAACTCTTGCCAGTAGGCCATGAGAAGATGCCACATAGCTTTGGATTAATTGAAGATCCTGCCTGGATGGCAACACAGACCGGAATCAAGGGCATCTACCCTTGGTACCCCAAGGGTAGCCCAAGTTATGGTACCCCAAATTAGGGCAGGGATAGAAGGAAGCACTGTGGGCATCTGTGGGTATCCAAAAGGACTTTGATATTTTAATGGGGACATTAGGTCATTACTTTAAGTCTGTAGAGCTTTAAATAAACATTTTCTTTTTTTTTTTTCACAAATTTCTGGCATTGAGAGACGTCTTTCCCATCTGGTGGCAGACATAACGAATCTGGTAGGGGGTCCTTTCAGTAATAGTATATCATGACCCCTCTTGGCCCTGTGTGGGTGTGTTCTGTAACATTTCCAGATCTTGGTAACCAAGAGTCTTATCTTTTAAGGAGTCTTTTAGAGATAGAGAGTAGGCCTTGAGCTGAGCAATGAAAGAGTTGGAATCAAGAGCCACCCATGTAATGAGTAGATCTTTGAAAAGCTCACTCAGGGTAAAGGTAGGCCTACAAAACCCCTGCTGACCAAGAGAAGTAACAAAGAAATTATTCTCTTAAGCAGACTCTTGGGTTATTTTTCTTATAAAGAAAACAAAATGTAAAATTTACTATTTATTCAAAAAGTATGAAAAATGTGTATGTACTGTTTAAAAAAATAATAAAATGAAAATTTGTACAATCACCACTCAGGTTATAAAGCAGATTATTTTTGTACTGAAGAAGATAACTAAATGCCCCCTCTTGATTCCTGTGATGCCTCCCAAGAGTTACCACGATACAGACTTTTGTGCTAAATAGTCTCTTTAATTTCTCTAGAGCTTTGCCTCTTGTGAAGACATCTTAAACTAGACACTATTTATTTTTAGAATCATAGGAAATGCTTACTCTTGGATTGGAGCCTTATGTAGAAAAAGTTTATAAAGAAACTATTTTTTGTGACAACAAGCAAATTTGGATTTTGGAGTGGAGTAGTATATAACAGTATAGTACCAACAATGCTGAGTTTTCTGATTTTGTGAAATGCACTGTGATTAAGTAATAGAAAGTCTTTAATGATAGAAAAACACACACTGAAGTATTTACAGATAACAAAATTAAAATAAATAAAGGAAGTGCAAAGAACAACCCTAATTGCCTCCATGAGATGAATATGCCCAAGAAAGAATGAGTTGAACAGAGTGATTCATTGACATCTCCTTTTTGAGCATTTATAAGACTATATTCTGTAGAAGTTGATGAAATAATCAAAATACACTTGCCAGGATGGGGGAGGAATATTTGCCGTAGGCAGGGTTGGTTGGGGAGAGGTTGCAAATGTTCAAGGTTCTTGCATAAGGCTATGCAGTTTTATACTACTGCGCATTCCCATGTGGTAAGGATGGAGGTTGGTGGGTGGTGCTGAAATTGAGCTCATGCACTTTTCCCCAAGAAGCGGATCCTGGAAGGGATGCCTCTCTGTAATTCCTTCACACATTAAATGTATTTGTTTTTCTAATCCTCCTACCTGGAAGGGGCTCATTTTCTGCAATTTATCTGCCTGAAGGCAGTGCCTCTTAAAAATTCCCATGAAGGCCACGTTCTTGCTGAGTTAGTTTAGCTAGCATCTTACTCATTCCTAAACAGCTTCTATTAAGTAGTTCTCATTCATTTAAAAACCCTCCACTATTAACTTTCAGGTTCAGAAACCCCTAGTGCTATTAGTCCTTGTGCCCTTTAAAGTTGTATTGTCCCAGTTCAAGTTGGTTCTCAGCCTTCTGCACTGCCAGCTCAGGATTCAGCTCTCTTATTTTGGCCAAGTGCGGGGGTCATTGGACCACCTGATTTCCAGTTCCAACACTTAGCTACTATGTTTTCTTTTTTGCTTTCCCTGTCCTTGAAGGCTTTTCTTTTATAAAATACTTTGAGTGCAGTTTTAGTGGGGCTTCAGATGAAGTGAACTGAGATGCTTATTTCAGCCTTTCATCGTAATACAGAAGCCTCTCAGATATCTAGTATTAAAATATAGTCATTGGTTTTTATTTGTTCTTTGAAAATTGATGGAAATGTTCTCCGATGAATGTTTGGAAAAGAACAGGAATAGCGCAATGGCAGTTTCCCCTCCCCCTCAATAAAATCAAAGGACAAAGAGAAGGTCATATGTTGAAAGATCAATTTATGTTATCTCTAGATAAGCTCAAGAAATGAAATGGAGGATATCAACATAAAAATCTACATTTCCTTAGGGAATAATGTAAGAGGAGGTAACCACTGGATTAGTAATGTTTCAGGGATGAAGTCCTTGGATGAAAAAAATCCTAAATGTCTGTCGCTGCCTTCTCAGATAATGCCGAGTTATAGATTCTGTAGCTCCAAGAGTTCCTGGTAGAGACCTGGCCAGACCTTGAAGTGCCACGTGCACTTCCCTTCTGTTTGGGTGGCAGGGTTCAGAATGAGCTGGGTCATTACCAACATGATATATGTAGGCATTGCCAACATTAGACTCCAACAAGAGAGTTCCCTCCTGAGACTCATGCTTTAGTCTCCACCATGGCCCTTCTTCAGATATGTCTGTAGGGTCAAGGCCATGACTCCATGCCTAGCTGAAGCCTGTTTCGCCTCATCTCTGACCATACTCCCGAGTCCCAAGATTCCAGAATTCCTAGCCCAGGCGGTCCTAAGCCTATGTCCAGGGTTTGTGTGGTTCTTTTCCCTAGATGTACCCTTTTGAGGATATAAACTTGGTGGGTATGAATAAAGAGGTGGACAAGGACAGGTTTCTGCAGGGGGTGTGACTATCACTTAGATATGTGGGCTAAGTGTCAACAGGTGATCATATGAGCTCTTTGCTATACTAGGTAGAGCTGGAGTGAGAAGAGAAAGGAAGTGGTCTTGGGACCAGGGGTCAAGGGATATGCCACGTGTTCCAGTAAGGAATCCTAAAGAGTCTGAGAACTCCTCATTCAAACCTGAACTTCTAGAGCCTTGTAAATATATACTGTCAAGGTAGGAGAAAACATATTTTATAAAATGATTACTTCTCAGCTTGATTTTTAAGTTATAATTCTATATGTATGTGGACCTCAGTTTGTACTTTTATTCTGAGCCCTACATGTGTTAGGGGTGAGGATGACGTAGGATGAGACCCCAGGATGATTTGTGTTGACAGAGCTGTATCCTTCTCACAGTTAATTCTCAGAGAAACAAACCCATGTAACTGCACTTGTGGGTCATGGTTTAGCTCCATTTCTCAGAGAAGCTTGCCTTCAATACCAGGTTAGGAGCCCTGGAAACCTGCCTACGATTGTCCTTCCCTGTTAGCAGCCTGGATACTGTCTCCTATCCCATCAGCTCTAGCTGCCTTTTGTTTAGGTAGCTGTCCCTGGAATCAGCATGTGGAGACCTACCTAACTCTAATGACATCAGCACAGCCACATTGGCCATTTCTGCAGTGCCAGTTATGGGCCAGATACTGCCCTGGGTCCTTTATGCACATGATTTCTAATCCTTTACACCAATGCCAGAAGATAGAAGTTGTAATTTGCAGATAGGGAAATCGAGGCTCAGAATGGTGAGGTAACATACTCAAGAGCATGCAGTAGGTGGAGGGCTAGGATTTTGAACCTGGGTACCTCTACTCCACAGGCTTTAACTACAGTGCTTAGAGAATTCCACTCTAGTTGGCATCCACTCGCTTGGACTCCCACCCCAAAGCAGTTGTAACATCCTAAACTGAGGCCTGAACCTGCTGACAGGTAGGGGTACCTTCAGCCTCTGGTTGTTCTCCTTAGAAAACAGCCCTCTGCCTGAGGTAGACCTCCTACTCTCCACCTCGCCTTCTTGTTTGGTCTTTCTTCCCTTCTAGCCCAAAGCTAAGCTTCCACACTATCTTGTAGCATGTAATGCAATTCATTTATTGGCTGTGATGGAAAGTTACTTTCTGTTTGGGCCTGAATTTCACCAAAGAATTGCAGCAGTTTATTAGTCAGAGCTCCTTAATTGCCACACCCAGAGGGACATCAGGATATACTTAATGCACTGAAAGGCAAAATTCAAAAAGACCCCTCCAGTCACTTAAAGTAGACCTTATCCTAAAAACCTGTAAAATGGAAACTGTATTAACTGCCCTGTTACATACATGAAATATCAGTAATTATATAATTATATAACTATATAATTATATATAAGGTATATACACCTTACTAATATTTCATAAACATAACAGAGCAGTCCATGGCTGTGAAGTGTTCTCAGCCAGAAAGCAGGTGAGTCCAGCATCAGAGGTGAATGATGTCAGCCTACCATTGAGAATTATTCATACTTGAGTAATCTTTCTCAGTCAAGACTAACCTAGCAGTCCTAACTGATTAGAACATTATGTTAATGAAGGAATAGTTAGGGTTTTGATAACTGTACAGGTCAATTAATTTTTCTTGCGCCCAAGATCTTTGATACAACTTCTGAGTGGCCAGCCTGGCAGAGTGTTTTATGGTTATGTATTAGCTGTAGACAGGGGAACAGTGGAGAACGGGTCAGGGCCAGTGTAAGAAATTCATTCATGCCATGCTGATGGCAAATCAAAGGTTCTATTCATTTCTTTCTTTATTCATTCAGTGATTTTTTTCAATAAATATATATTAAGCATTTTTTTGTTATTTAGTAGTGTTTAATATCAGGATATTATATTACATAATTCTCAACTAACCTCCTTCCTGAGGTATAGCTTCTGTCATTAAGAATTTTATTTTTGTTTTTCATAGTTATAAATAATTTAATATTGTAGATTCAAATTTCATTAAGAATTTTTCACCCACATAGAAATACTAAAAATATTTTTAAAAAACAACAATCTGATTTTAAAGTTTATGTACAAAAATAAACAATAGCAAGAAAATGCTGACAATGACAAGTAATGAGAGGGTACCAACCCTCTCTGATAATAAAATATATTATAAATCTGCAATAATTAAAATAGCATAGTCCTGGAATATGAATACACATTAATAAATAAGGAAACACAAAGTTCATAAACCCAAATATATTAAATAATTTAGTATATAAAAAAGGTAACACTTAAGATTGTGGAATAACTAATAAATGATGCTGAGACAATTAGATATATAGCCAAATCATATAAAATTAAATGTATATGGTTCCTAGACATATGAACAAAGTGATCAACCTCACTTATATTAAGAGAAATGCATATTAAAACTATAATAAAATAACACTTTTTTCATCAATAAAGCTAGCACAGGTGAAAACTTGGCAAGTGTGTCAGGAATCAACATTCTTATACACTGGTGGAAATGTAAATGGGTCTAATTTCTATGGGCAATTTCTCCAAACTGATCAAAATTTAATTTGAATATAGCCTTTGACATAGCAATTCTACTTCTGGGTTCATATTAGAATTGTTTCTTTGGAAGATATACAAGAATCTGCTTGTAATTGCTATTTCAGCAAGAAAATGTGGGTTGCTGGGGGCAAGGGAATGAATCAGATAAACTTTTTCTTCTATAATTTTTTTATCTTCTCAGTTTTATACACATACATATTTATGCATTATAAATTAAAAATAAAAACACTTGCACCAAAAAATGATTTTTCTGTTTACTTTAGTTTTATTTAAATACAAATTTACAATGGGCAGTTTTACTTTACATTTCATTCCTCTTTTATTATGAAGTCTATTTTTTTTTCAGGTCAGGATTTCTGGTTTTCAAATCTCCAACAGGTTTTAGTAAGGTGACTTTTGGCCATTGTCATTTTTGTTTTGTGTTATTATTAATTATGAATTTAGCTAAAAGCCTTTTAAATTTATTTTTTGATTAATCCATAAGGATATTGTGAGCAATTCCTCTCTTTGTAGGTACTGACTGTGATCATCACTGGCAAAGCAAGAGCAACAATTAAAGAATATTTTCAGTTTCAAAATGGTGAGGTCATTATATCCCATTAAGTGAAAACCTTCCCCTTTAAGATTACCTGGATGTTATTTTTAGAAAAGATTTTTTTTATTTATAGAAAAGGGAAGGGAGGGAGAGTGGGTGAGAAACATCAATCAGTTGCCTCTTGCATGCCCCCAGCTGGGGACGTGGCCTAAAACCCATGCATGTGCCCTGACTGGGAATCGAACCAGCAACCTTTCAGTTCACAGACTGATGCTCAATCCACTGAGCCACATCAGCCAGGGCTACCTGAACATTGTTATGAAAGTTATCTAAGTAATATTTTTCTTTCTAGGGGTTTCTCATAGCTGCTTTCTTGTGTGTTCTGTATATAAGAGAAAGTCTTGGCATAGACAAAGACAGACCAGGGAGGAGTAGTATGTTGGGCAAACTACAACTTCCTTGATTAAGGTATCAATGCTTGCGTGTCTCAGAAATGAGGCAGAAATGAGGCAGTACCTGATATTTCTGAATAAACCTTATTCTAAATGGTGGTTTATCTAGGAGACTAACATTAAGCCCTTACCAGCAACTCTCAAAATAGGATTCTTATTTTTAAATTTGAAGAAAACAATGAGTAGAAAGTTTCACATAAATTAGGCAGACATTTATAAGTTTTAATCAAACTGGGCATATCCCCCAGTTTCTATAGATCTAATAGTCCAGAGTATGGCTGAGATAATTCATTATGTCCCTGGAAAATTAGGGAAATGGACCTGTCAAAAGAATTAATCTTTTTGTTTAACAAGCATTTATTGAGTGCCTACTTTATACTAGTCTTTGGGCTACTCAAGCATTGAATTTACACAGATAAGTAAGACATGTCTCTGTTTATCAAGGGACCCTGGCATTTATTTAATCCCTGAATTTTCCTTTTGCATTGCCAAGTAGATGGATGGAAATGCATGCGGTTATTTGTTAGATGTTTCACATGGAGACCTGAGACAATTAAAGACTTCAGCTTTAGCGAGTAGCTCAAGAAAACTTCTTTTAAACCAGCAAATGGTGACATTCACTTTTACAATTCTCTCTGTATCCTGTGTCATTAAGATGCCAATTGATTGCTAATTGTTCTGCATTATCCATAAGCCACTGCAAACATTTTTAATAGCATTCTCTTTGTTATAATTTAGGGGCAGTGACTGCCGTCTATCTCTTTGTACTTTGGAACATTTCTTTCTGAGCCTACAGTGTTTGGCTGGCATGCAGGGGCCTGAGGAAGCTTAGCAGAAACCTGGCCTCATGAAATACAATCCTGCCACACCCTGAAATGGATAGATGGTTATGTCATGCCAGTGTGCACACAGGGACTGGTAAGTGGAAGACTTGTCAGCCAGAACTGTGAAAGGTGCTACTGCACAACCAGTCAGTTCCGCCAAAGGACAAAGCCACCTGCCAAGGGCAAACATGTGAAAGGCCATGAAAATCATGTTTTTCTTCTGTCAAAGTTTGTTCTGAGCATTGAGAGTAGAGACTGAGCAAAGTAGGCATGGCAGCCAGTAAACTCTTCCCTGCCTAATGGAGTATCTGTTTTGAGTTCAAGATTTTTCCCTATCAGTGATAAATAACTTATTCTCATGGAACTTTAACAGAAAAGTTTATCAATACTTGCGTGTCTCAGAAATGAGGCAAAAATGAGGCAGTACCTGATGTTTCTGAATAAACTTTATTCTAAATGGTGGTTTAACTAGGAGACTGCTAATTGCTTGGTTGGTTTTAGAAATGACTATTACGTTGGACTGATAACTGGAACTCAGTGATGGATAGGGCATATAAAATTATTGGACCTTAAACCAAAATGAAATCTTGGTTTATATGTTCTCATTGCTCCATGCAGATTCTCATGGAAGATAACTGGGCTAGCATTAGTAAAAATAAAAAATAAAGTTAGGTTATTTGTGAATCTGGAGTAGTTTTAGTTAGCTTGGCCTTGACTGCATCTTAAATCATCTCCCCAAATCTCTACATTTTTCTTTTTGATTAAGAAGAGAACACATTAAAAAAATCATTTTATGTACAATTCTATAATTGTTCTCTAAACAGATAACTAAAGACTAGTTCCTAGAAATGTGTAACTTTCTAATTGTATCTCCTAACATCCCATTCAGCCCCCAACTATCTTCTGTTTAAACCAAGGCATCACTATGTTTTTTTGTTAAATATTGTACTTGATCCTTCTACAGATTTATCAAATAGAGCACAGTCTTGTAACAGGTGTGTCCCTATCTGTTTTGGAGGCTCTTGGTGCTTCATCCAGACCTTTACCAGACCAATGCTTGCATACCCAGGCCTCCAGGAATGTTCATTGTTAGCTCATAGCGCCCCCTCCTCTGTAGAATCGCTCTTGGCTAAATGGGTGCCTCTGCAACTTGGAGGATACACCACACCAGCCTACAGTCATTGACTAAGAGAATAGAAAAGTCAGTCCTTGTCTCAAGTTAGGGCTAATTCTCAAGTCAAACTCATGCTCCAGAGCTCCACATGGGACTATGCAGAAATCAGAATCCAGCAGGGACCAGGTGCACATTTAGCCTTCTTCTGCTCCCTTATCCTGGTGTCTTCACACCTCTTTTCCTAGCCTACTGGCACAAGAATACCTGTCTCAGTCTCTGCCTCAAGGGAAGCTAACAGTCACCATCACAATAGGCAAGTGTGGCAGGCAGGTAGGAATCTGGGGGTGATAGTGGGATAGCAGAGGGCTTTAGTACATAATTTACCCTGATAAGTATTTGCTAAATGAATGAATTTTCTAGGCTTGATGCCTGGACTAAAGTAGCATAGCTATAACCAAAAGATCTGCTTCTCAAGCCAGACTCCCTGGTTCACTCCCGGAATGGAAAGAAAATGACTAGGAAAATTTCATAAGGCATGGTGCTGAATAGGAAGAAATTGATAATTGTTAATGATGTTAATTCGTCAACCTGGGTTATTAAATACCTATTTTTCTCAGCACATCATTAAGTCCTCATGTCTGTGGTAGGTTTGATTGAAAAAAAAAGTACCCATTATAAATCTTCTTATCTCAAAGTTGGGACAAAATTTATCCAAATAAAACAATTAGAAAAATTCCAAGACAGTATGTAATCACATGTTAAAATATACTTTATAGGTAATAAGTTCCAAAGGAGATTAGAGAGGTAAATCAATGTGGGTGTTGAATTGTTAGGCAAGTCTCCTTGGAGGAATGTGTGTGTGTGGGAAGGGCAGGTGAAAGAGGCCATTTCAAGTAGAAGAAGTGGTCGAAACAAAGGTGTGGAGGTAGAAGGGAGGATTCCAGTGTTTGCCAGGATAAAATTAGAAAATGGTTTCCCCGAGTTGCTTCCTCTTTATATTTTCATCCCACTTTCCAATCTCCAGGCTGCAAGCAGGTATGCTTACTCCTTCCTTTAGTTATTTGTTGACCAAATACTTTTTGGACACATACTTTGTTCCAGGAACAGCAATATGTCTTAGAGATGTGATAATGAACACAATACTCACCCTTGCTCTCAAGGAACTGAAAGTTTCAAGATAAGATACAGGTTGGTAAATGAGCAATTATAATACATGGTAGTTAAAGAGCTATAAGTATAAATAAGCATGGGATGCTAGGAAAGAACAAAGAAGAGACATCTAATCCAATCTTTGGGAAAGGTATAAACATAGGCTTCCTGAGTAAGTGCCATCTAATTTGAGACCTAAAGTATGGTTAGAAGTTAGGCAGGCAAAGGAGGGTACAAGGGAAAAATTCTAAATTTGAAAGAAAGCAAAGAGCTTTGAGGGAAGAAGAGTGGTACATGTGGCTAATGTTTGTAAGGATAAAAAGACAGAGGATGGTAAAACAAACAAACAAACAACCCCCCCCCCAAAAAAAAAAAAAACAACACACAGATGCCAGATCAGGAACAACCATGTAACTAAGCAAAGGAGTATGGATTTTGTCTTAAGGGCCATGACAACCATTGAATGACTTAAGTATTAAAACAACATGATTGTATCATTATTCCTGAAATGTTGCTTCAGCTGGAGTAGTTAGAATGGAAAGAGACCAAGAGGAAACTGGATGGACACGTTAAGAAACTGAGTTATACTCATGGTAAATAATGGTGAGAATGGAGATAAATGGAGTTAAAACAACATAAATTTGTGTTTTATTGGTTTTGAGAGAACAAAGTATGAATGGTCAAGGATAATACTGAAGAAAATAGCTTAAGCACATAGTAGGAGTGCCAGTGTTTTCCTCACATTAGGGAGCATGAGAGGAAGAGCAAGACTGGTGAAATGGTGGTTATCATGTTTCAGACATACTGAACTTCAGGATCCTGGGAATATTCAAGTGGAGATGTTGAATAGTTGAGTCTGGATGTTAGATGAGAGTTTTTTGGAGGTTGAGATGCAGAGTTTGGGTCTCTACAAAGTGCTTACCTTGCTGTCATCCTACTCTGGCAAATGCCATCACTATCTTCTTGATTGCTGGGTCTAGAAACTCTTATTTCTCTAAGGGGCTCATGTATGGACTTCACAAAATTCCTGAACTCCTGTGAAATTGTATGTAACATTTTAGGTATGTGTGGATAAGTGCATTAGCCTGGGACTATGAGCCATACATTTTTACGTGTTTTCAAAAGGGGTCTTGCTCACCTTCACCCCAAAATACACACACAAAAAAGACTAAAAATCAAAGAGTTATAATCCTTGTCTCTTTTTTTATATTTAATCATGAGTCAAGTACTTCAATTATTCAAGATATAGGCAGTAATATTTATATCCTTCACCTTTCCTCATTGCTAGTCTCCTAGTTGAACTCCTTACCACTTGCAATTTTAAACTATTTTTTTTACTAGGATACCTTAATTTCCCAATACATATAAGTAGATGTATTTTTTTCTCTAAATCACTGTCTACTATACTAAGTTTAGCCTCCATCCCTGTAGGTAGCAGAAAACTTTATCCAAATCAACCCTGTCTAAGTTATTGAAATCTCAGACTCACTTCAATTCAAAGTACCTTATCTTGAACTAAGTTAGACATTCCAAGGCAACTGGAAGCTGAATGTAGAAGAGTGAGGTGTGATAGGTTCTTTATACCTTTCCTTACCTTCTCAGGCAGCTATTTTGCTGATGGGTTGTCAGGAAGGTAAGGGAGAGTGAAAGAAATTCACTGATGTTATTGTTAGCATATTAGAGGTCAGCATATTGGTGCCAAGCTGACAGTCTTTGCCTTTCTAATATCTGGGTGTTGGTAACCAGACACCAATTATATAATGTGGCATCTTAGGTGGTCTTGGATGCCCACCCAGCAGTCATACGGGGCCAGTGAATCTTCCTCCCCTTCTTCCTGGTGGATGGCTCTCTGTATCTTTCTCATGCCAGCCCAAAGTTCATCAATATGGCCAGCTATTTGCTGCCTACTCCTTATTTGGTGACTTCAGTTAGGTCTATAGGCAACTTGAAATACTTGCTATATCTACCTAAATCTATGTGTAAGTGGGAGAGAGTGAGGAACAACCTTAATCTCTTCTGACTTACTGCCTTACTCAGTTCTAGCATCTAACATCCAGGGTGTTCAGTGACATCCTGGTACAGCAGAGGTTCATAACGATCTTGCCTTCCTGATAATGCTTTCAAATTTCATGAGTGATTCCCCAGGGGATAGAGAGAAATAATCCAAAATGCCTCACACCCTCCCAATATGGTCAAGATGAAAAGGGTAAATACCGATTCATAAACTTTGCTCCCACTCCCAAATGACTCCTCTTCCCCAGTCTACCCACTTCATGGGGGTTGCTTTACTGATTTTTCTGAAAAGTCCCCTTCTTAAATCCTAAGTCAGAGACATCTAGCATGATTGATTTTTTAGCTGTGTCTGTTAGCCATTCCGGTAGGAAGGGGTCTCAGTGCACATCAAAACTTCATGGCACTAATCTCTTCATTGGTACCCATGATACAATGTCTTGTCTCTCCCATACATCCTCCCTAGGATTTTTCACTTCAGTGGCTCCACAGGTCAAGACAAGTCTCATCTACTGGTCTTTAAGGTCTTTTAAAGGTATGACCCCTTCCACATTTGCAGCCTCAACTCCTCCCATGAGCTCTAAATGCACTAAAAAATGTGGGCATTAATGAAACAGGTCTTGTTTTGGTATGTTGACTTATCACATCTACATGGTGTTGCTTATGTTATGCCCTCTTCCTGAAGTATCTTTTCTTTAATTTTGATTGAGATAACTTCTGTTCATTCTTTAGGTCAACCTCACATGTCATCCCCATAATACTGTACCCATTCATTTTATGGAAATTAATCCCTTCTGTGCCACTCACAGCATGTTTTTACTTATTTCGTTCTGCTTTATTACACTGAGAGATTGTAAGAAATTGTAAAGTGGATCTACACTTTATTAATCATATTATCACCACAAGCCAGCAAGGTGCCTTGAACATAGCAAGTGTTCAACATTTGAGTTAGACTAAACAGATAGGGGTCAGATTATGGGAGGAAATTTACATGGCCTTAAATACTAGTTCAGTTGGTAACCATTAATGGCTTGGGAGAGGAGGCATTTGTTTCTCAGGGTTGTTTATTTTTTCAAGTTATAAAAAATGTTCCAATTGCAATAGCTTAGTAAACTATCCGCCAAAACAAAGCACAAGAAACCTGACACAAATTATGACTTGGTTACATGACAGGGTACTTTTTGCTTGTCAGTATCTGAAGAAAAAACTAAAACCTTGTTCTTGGATCTAAAACCCAATCAACAAGTGGAAACATGAAGTCTAAAAGATGATCAAGTATGGATATCCCCCCCACGTCAGCAGACTGCTGGGTTCCAGGACATGTATTAGGCCAGGGAGGGATGCACCAATTTCAGCTGAGCAGTGGTTAGGGTGGAGAAAATGAGGTGATTAGGGCCAAATACTGGTAGGGAAACCAAGTCCCTATGGATGTCAGTTGGCAGGTTTCACACCTGCTGCCATGTAGCCATGTTGTTGGTTCCATGAGGCACCTAAACACCTCAGCTTTGAAAAAGCAGAGCTTTGGGATAAACTTCATCTTCATGAGTGACCTTAGCTAGAAGGCTTCAAAGAGGAATCAGGAACCCCTGAGCAACTCTTGGAGACTTTGGCTAAACTAAAAAGCCTTGATTTATATGAATAAAGACTTAGATGTTCTTTGAACAGTTCACTTCATGTGCCTGAAGCAACAGACTAGAAGAGGTACATGGTGTTCTAAACATGCAGGGTCCAGCAGAAGTAATGCCATTGAGTGTGGTTGGTAGGGTACTCGAATGTCTCCCACAAGATGGACAGCAATTTGAACGTTTCACCTAAAATGTCATATGGTGTGCTTGAGTGTGATGGTGTTATGTTACAGAATTACATGCTTATGATTTCATAATAAAAGGTTTTTATGTAACAAAAAGGGGCATTATTTGTGCCAGACCCTGTGTTTTGAAGATTATCTTGACACACCTAAATTTAATTGGGTTTGCCACAAGAGCCAGATCTAATAATGTGGGTACATTACTCTGTCCATAAACACCAACTTACATATATATTCAGCCAACTCCCACACCCATATCCTTTTTCATCAGATATGAACACACCTGCCCTCACATGACCATACTTTGCTAACCCACCCATACCTATAAACAGAGGCACATGCATGTGCAAATGTATCATCATCAAACCTTGGGATTATACACACTTCCCTTTCCCTTCCAGCCTGTCCTGAACCATGCAGCTGTTTTAGGTCATTCCCTTACCCACTAGATACACTCTAGGTGGAACAGCTGTGGTCAGAAACTTGGCCAGGACTCTCTGCCAAGACAGGGTGGCTGAGTGAGCAGCTATTGAGCGTAGCTGTGGAATGTGGGTGGAGTCAGAGAAGAAGGGGCACAGCTGATGCTACTTCAGGAAGAAGGTGGGAAGCTCTACTGCCTTCCCCCCCGAGATGACCGAAAGCAGCTGTGCACTGCTGATGCAAGGAAAATGAAATGGTAGAGCTTGGCTTCAGAAGCAACAGCTGCTGTGGCCATGAGGGCGTCACTGTGTCAGCCCCAGAGGGTAGGCCTTGTTCCAGTGCTTGTGGGTAATGGTAGGAGGTGGTTGCCTCTTTTCTCTTTGGTAGGGACTTTGGTCAGGAAGCTTTGGCAGTTTGTTGAGTTTCTTCATATTTGAGGGCTAACGTGGGACCATACATGTGAGAGTACATAATTCTTCATGCCCATACATGTTTACTTGTGTAGATAGAGACACAAGTATTCTGCCTTTGGGATACTTTTAAAAGTTTCTGACCAGTGGAACAAGCTGAGAGTGGGGTTGGCCAAATGCTTCTAATGCCCTCACACACAGATACACCTTGCCTGTGAAGCTACCACTCTCCCTATCACTGAGAAGTAAGATCCTTCAGTTAGTGGGAGATCCTCCTCCATTCTACACTCAACCTTGCAGAGATAGAAACATCAAGATTCTTGCTCAAGATTACTTATTCCAGGCAAAAGTAGGCCAGTGGCACTTTGGACTCCCATACTTCTTGGGAGAATTTCACATTTGGGAGCCACTACATAAGGTAGGGCAAATCCAGCATGCTGTTTAAATACCAACTGCAATCCCAAGTGCCAAGTTCTCTGTCTTCAAAGCAAAGGTTCACAGAGATCATTCTAAAAAGACTAAATGAGGTGTTAGGGTCTAGCACTTTCACATCCTCATCCCAGCTTTTCAGTGTCTTACTTCCTGCCTTTTCTATATGAACAGAGCACTTCTATGGCTTCTTTGTCAGACAGGCCTCCACTGAGCTGCTCTGTACAGAACCACCTTCCCTCTACAGTGTCCCAGAGGGCCAGTTATCACCAGTAGCCCTGTCAGGACTACAAAAAAGCCTGTGGCTACAGAAAGATCCAGGCTTAGTGTGCAATTAAAAACTAACTGTGGGGTAAACTAATTTGTCTTTGATATGCATCTCCCAAATTTTGAGACCCTTCATAGCCTTTCCTACACCCTATCCTGTGCTCTAGCTGACTTGCTCCCTCTCTTTGATTTAGCCACCGGAATTGGCCATGTCTTTGATTTCACTCCTTCTTGGCCACCTCCTCAGCAACAGCTGCCTTCTCCGCTTGAGTTCAATCTCCATATTCACTATGGATAACTCCATAAACTGAATGCATCTGCCCCCAGCAGCTGGAAATCCTAGTCTCCCACCATGTAATTCCCTCCTTGGACAGGGAGAGTGACAGAGCTTCAACATTAATATCTGCTTTGAAAAATTACTCCTTTCCTTCAGTGGCTCCTACTAAAATTCTTCTTTCAATGAGGTATTGAGAGGGCACCATTGAAATGTAAGAATTTGTTCTAAAGTATAAATGACTGCTAGGTGGCTTATCAAACTTATTAGTTTCTGAAAGAAGTATGCATATTTCAGGAGCAGGGGGCTTCTTTCTGAGTTGCCTGAGAAATAAGAAGGCCCTTTTACAGGTTTCCTATGGAGACTCTAAGGAGTCTGCCTAGACATCTTTGGTCTCTTGATATCATCATTTTTATTCCTTTGCTTCCTCCACAGGACATCTATTCTTCCAAGGACTAATATTGTAACCTTATGCATAACTATACTCCTTGACCCCTTTCCAACGTGAAATCTGCATATTTTCTTTGGACCAAAACCTAGGAAAGGGGTCTCCTCCACCAGCCACCCCGAGTTATCATTGTGCTAGTTTGTTGGGAAAAGTGATAAGGTGAGCTGTCCTTTTTCCTAACACGTCCTTCCTGGTTCACACAGTCAGGGCTTATTCGTAGAGCAAGGCCATTTGCTCAAAATTATCAATGTTCCTAGGAAACATTTGTCATGGGACACTTTTCCTTTCTGCATAAAACCATAAAGTACATAAGGAACCACCGTTCACACCTCTTTATGGGTAATTATATCTTATCTTGCTATATACTTCCTACACATCTTATTTAATTGTCATCTTTGCACTCCTTAGATGGTTAATTACTTGTACTATATAGTGGTTGAAGAAACTGAGGGTTAGACATATTAAATCATTTGCCTGAAGTCATATAGCCAGCAAATGGCTGTTTTGGGGTTCAGATTAAAGTCTAATTCCAAATTTCGTGCTCCCTCCATTAAACCAGTCTGGTTAGGAATGATGTATTGTGAGGACTAAATCTTGATTTTTTTTCTTCTCAAAGTTGAAGGCCATCTTAGTGATTAATGGGAACTTGGTTCTTCACTCACAACATTTCTCTCAGATTACAAAGTACAGACCCTTAAGACTGGCATGACCTCACGTGGCTGACCAGATGGCTCACCTCAGCCCTCAGCTTATTTTTGCTAGCCACCAATAAGTGGGACAAACTTGCCTCATCTGCTGCAATTGTTATTACATCTACATTTCCCATTAAATTATATACCTCTCTCTTTCTCTCTCTTATTTTGGCAAGGGACTAATTCTTTATCTGATAGTCAGAATGAGTTGAGCTTGAGAAAACTTTGCTCCTGGCCCATGGACAGAACATAAGCTTGGGATGTGTAGCTGGGAAAATGTGCTAGTCTCTGAACTACAGATTCCCAATTTGTGAATTTATGAGGCTTTGTAATAAGTACTGTGACGGTTATTACTCAGTGGCAGCTGATATCATCTGCCACTTTTGCATATATTCTTCATTTCTAAGTCAAACCACAGATGTTTTATCCCTCGAGATCACACCTGCAGGCCTAAAACCAGTTTAAATAAAACCAATGGGATAGCAGATGTTTTGAAACTGGAACAGCTATGTGATTGGACAGAAAAAAAGAAGAAAACTATTTCACGATTCCTTTATCTGTACAAATGCCAGAAATTAACTCCTCTTGTTACTGTGACATGAAAGACCAGCTAGAAGTCCCGACTTTTTCTGTTTCCTCTAATCTAAAGGGCAGTTTTGACACTTTATTTACATAAAAGATGATGGGTTTTATTCCAGCCCTGAGATTCAACTCACCTTTAATAAATTGCCCATAGTATTTTTGGTTCACCCGTATAAAATGAAGGAACCCTTTTAAGTCATATGAGGGCACCACATTTGCTGATGCAAAAATGCGTTAGTCTGATAGGAAAGTTAATTAAGCAATAAGACATGACGTGACATGAATTATTGTGTAATAACTCATGCCTTCAGCATAACTAGGCACAAACCTGAAGGCCAAGTACCCCTACAGTATCTAGGCTTGAGTTATGCTATAATAACTCATGCCCTGGAGTTTTCCAACAAAGTAGGAGGAGGAATTAAAAAAAAGAACAAGGACAAAAACTGATCTCAGCAAGCAAGAGAGGATGAAATGGGGTCATCGTTGAGAACTACGTGTTCTTCTATTCAAGCCATACTTTTGGGACAAGAATTTGAGGATGAAGTTCACTGGGATTCTTTTTACCACTTCTTATAGCTTTGAGAAGACACCTCAAACTTCCAACTTAGAGCTTAGTACAGCTATGCTGAAGGTAATCCTTTGCCAGAAGTATGGGCACTTGAAAATTCAGCAAGTAAAATGGATGTTTTTTGACTCAAAAGGGGAAATAGCTCATCTCTTTATAACTTTTTAAATATCACCTGTCCTCTGATTTTGAGGGAGATCAGTATCTCGAGAATAGGAAGCCATGGGTTATGAGAAACGGGAACTAGGTACCAAGACTGCTGCATCCTTAAAACAGCATCTCCCTTGCTATAGCCCATGTTAAAATGGAGTTGGGTTTTTGGGTCAGAACTAGGGCACTGAAGAGGATTTGATTCTCCAGGTTTTAGTTGGACCTGAAGCACTAAACACAAGCCACCTAAAAGCCACAGCATAAAGACTTATACAAATGAGCTCATTCAGTGTCACAGGCAAAAACTGGGCACAACATTAGGTCCACAGAAAGATTCTCTGCTGCTTTTCTTCCCTTTCATGAGTATATTGACTTAATGAATGATCATATACCTAATGAGTTCCAATTAGTAGTGCAGTCCTGTTAATCTTACAGCTGGATAGCTTGACAGCCATTCGGATCTCTCTATTAAAGTCTGATTTAATCAGAAATATTCACGAAAGAAGCAGCAGCATTTTCATCCACGCAAACATTCAGACGTAGAACTGATTGTGAGTGACAAGAATACGTGTTGTCCAGCCTCGCTCAACTCAAACTGCAGGAAAACAGCTGCACTTCACCCCTGGTTTTCTCCTCCTGTGACCTCCAGCCGCAGCCTGCACAGAGATGAGCAGTTCGGCAAATCTGCGACTTCCAATCTTGCAAGTTTGCTGGTAAAGTTCCAAAATTCATAGTCAGACCATGCCTCCCTGCATACGACTAACATATGGTATTAACAAATTTTATCAACACTGTATAAAGGGAACAGCTCCAGAGTGTGTTTCTGTTATTCTTACAGTTACTCTGTTGCCTTCCAGCATGGCACTGATATTGCCTCTCTTTGGTCCTGTTTGAAATGCTGATTTTCACATTTATTTCTTCTCTTAAAAGGCTTCATTATGGAATTTTTACTTTATTTGGTATGTTGCAATTCAGGATCTTTGTGGAACAGGTGGAGATCTCATAATTTTCTTTTCATCTTATAAAAATTTAGTGTATTTGGTGAGCAAATAAATATTTTCAGCTTTTTACTCCTGTCACAACTACATAACTAACTCCCCAACATAGTATAACAGTAGCCATAGACGGTACATAAAAGAGTGAGTTTGCCTGTATTCCCATAAAACTTTGCTTACATAATAGGTAGTGGGCTGAACTGGGCTGGCAGGCCATTGTTTGAAAACTCATGTATGTGTAGCAAGGCCAAGGGAAGTGGGCCAGTTAACCGATGCTGCTCCTTTAGTTAGGAGCATGGATTCTCAAGAACCGAGAGGATATGAAGGCACATACAGTGATTTAGTGAAAAGATAAAGATTTTAAAGTGAGGTGAGTGAGTGAATTTTGGTCCAGTCACTTCCTCCTGTATGAGTTTGAGAGACTTAGCACACTTCTCTGTGTTGTACTTTCCTCATCCTTAAAAAAGGCAGTCGTAATCTCCGTGGAAGATGCTGTAAGCTTTCCATGCACTTCTGTCCTCTCCTTTTTCCTCACAGCTAAACTACATTACCCAGCTTCTTGCACAGCGACACTTTCTTGTGGTGCCACTCTCGAGAATACAGGGCCCAGAGAGCATGTGCTCCAGTTCTGGTCTAGTCCTGCTTCCTCCACACTCTTCTTCTGGTGACTGCAACCTGGGTAGGGTGGTACAGTCTTCAGCACACACACAAAAACAATTCAATACAGGATTTGGAGGAGCAAGAGGGAAGATCCTGGTCACCGAAAGGTTGCTTAGAGCAGTGTTGCTGAAATATTCATTAGACTGGGTCGTGAAAGATAAATAAGCATTGTTCTTGAAGTTGCTCATTTTAGTGTTTTCTTGCTTCAGCAGCTTAGCATATGTAAACAACGCAATCTCTAACTTGCAAGATTATTATAAAGATATAAAATGATTCATGAAAGGTGCTTGGCATTTAGTGGGTGTTTGATTCAGCATAGCTTTTACCTGTTTTATTACTCAGGTAGGCAATGATAAAATTGGTTAAGATGAATGTTCAGCCCTTTGGCAAGGGGTGATCTGAGAGTTTGGCAGGAGACAGCTGCCCTCCAACCTGAGATCTCATCACCTCTAATGTTGGGCGGAGGCATGTTTGGCGAGGCATGGGATTTTGCCAGGTGGGCAATAGTGACTGGGAACATCAGCCACTTAATCTGGGTGGTGGGGAAAGAGATGAAGCTTCCACTGAGGTTATGCATGTATGAGTGCACGCTCAGGGCTGATGTTTATTTTTGTGTGTTCACAAGACAGAGAGAAGCCCTTGGATAGTCCCTGAGGTTTTTTTATATCTTCTAACTTTTTCTCCTGAAAATCTTTGCTTTCAATAAAGAATTTCTCTGGAATGCATTTCCTTTGGTGATGAAGGTATGATTATGATATATAATAATCTTCATGAAAAATTTTGTATATAAATAATACATTAAAATGAACAGCTAATAAAATAAAACAATAGAAACAAGGTTAAAAACATTATAACTTCAGCACCCAGAGTAAACCTAGAGTAAATATGTTGATGTATAATATTATAGTCATAGACATAAAGTAGTCATAGGATGTGTATATATACACATATACACATATACATATATACATATACATATATGCACACACCCTATATATGCGTGTATATATACCCTGTATTTATATATGTATATACCCATATATATGTGTGTGTGTATGTATATATAGATAGATATAGATATAGATAGATAGTTTGGTTTCCTGAATTTAATACTATCCTTTCCCAGTGATTACCAATTCTTTTAGAACATTTTCTTAATGACTGTATAATGAATGTATCATAATTTATATAGCTATTCTCCTAAGGTTGTTTCTAGTTTTTCTTTAGTATTAAAATTATTATATATAAATGTATGTCATAGAACTGTACAACAACCTAATAACTAACCATCATGTGTTCATTCTTTCTGTTGTAAGAATAATCTTTGCAAAATAATAAAGCTGATTATCACCTTCCAGTTTTTAATCCTTTAAAGGCCACTTCTTGTCCTTGGGATAAAAATTGGCATTGGCACCACAGTCTTCAACCCTTCCTGATATGGTCCTTGTGCTGCATTCTCTGTTTCCCTCATTGCTTCACCCTAGTCCCTCTGTTCTCCTTATCATCTCGATATGCTATCATCTCCCCAAAGGGCCTCTCTAATGCTTTCTGTCTGGAAGGCTCCTTGCTCTACTCAACTCTTTAGCTTATTTTTCAAAGGACTTTTCATTTATTTTCCCAGTTGCATTGAGATATAATTGACATATAATATTTTATAAGTTTAAAGTATACAACATAATGATTTGATAAATGTATACACTGCAAAATGATTAACTCAATAAGTTTAGTAAAAATCCATTACCTTACAGTTACAATATTTTCTCTGTAAAGATAACTTTTAAGATCTTATTCTGTTATCTTATTTTAAATATATAATGCAGTATTTTAACTATAGTCATCAGGTTGTATATTATATCCCCTGAATTTATTTATATAATAAAACAGTATGTCACTGACATAAAAACAGACCCATAGACCAATGAAACAAAATCAAGATCCTAGAAATAAATATATACATATATGGTCAACTGATATTTGACAAGGGAACCAAAAATACTCAATGGATAACAGACAGTCTCAATAAATAGTATAAATAGTATTTTTCCCCTTTCTTTTTATAAGGAAAAATGGGTATTCAAATGCACAAGGATAAAACCGGTGCCCTATCTTATACTATTCACAAAATTTAATGTGAAATGGATCAAAGGCTTATTATGATATTTAGATAAGATCAGAAACCATAAAACTCCTAGAAGAAAACATAGGGAAAATCTCTTGATTTCAGTATTGGCAATTATTTTGTCGTTATGATATCCAAAGCACAAGCAACAAAATACAGATGTAAACAAGTAGGACTACATCAAACTAAAAAAAAAAAAAGGAGAAAACCACTTCTGTACAGCAAATGGAATGATCAGTAAAATAAAAAAGCAACCCACAGAATGGGAAAAATTCTGTGAGACATCTATTTGATAAGAGGTTGCTGTAATATCCAAAATATATAAGAAACTCATAGTAACCCAATAGCAAAAACAAAACAAAACGCCTCCCCCCACCAAGTAATTCAGTTCAATAAATGGGCAGATAATCTGAGTAGGTATTTTTCCAATGAAGATATTCAGATAGTCACCAGGGATATGAAGAGTTGCTCAACATGACTAATCATCAGGGAAATGCAAATCAAACCACCAGAATTACATCATGCCTGTTAGAATGGCTAGCATCAAAAAGACAATAGATGGCAAATGCTGGAGAGGACGTAGAGAAAATGGTACCCTTGTGTATTGTTGTTGGGAATGTAAATTGGTACTACCAGTATGGCAAACAGTATTGGAGTTCCTCAAAAAAATTAAATATAGAACTACCATATGCTATAGAAAATTTACTTCTGGACATATGTCTGAAATCACTATCCCAGAGAGATATCTGCACCTGGATTTCATTGCAGTATTATTTACAATAGACAAGAGAGGCAAAGAAACTGAGTGTCCATCAATGGATGAACTGATAAAGTGAATGTAGTATACATATACAACACAACACTATCCAGCCACAAAAAAGAAAGGCACCCTGCCACTTATGACGACATGGCTGCACCTTACGAGTATTATGCTAGGTAAAATAAGACGAAGACAAATGCCATATGGTCTCACATATACGAGGAGTCTAAAAAAGAATTACACACACACACACAAAACCCAAAATTAACAACAACAACAACAAACTCAGATAAACAGATCAGATTTGTGATTGTTGGAAGGAGGGATTGGGAGAATTGGCTGAAGGTGGTCAAAAGGAACAAACTTTCAATTGCAGCTCCTCCTTTATTATTTCTGCTCAAGTATCTCTATCTCATTAAATTTTCTTTTACTTCATTTTAAATTATAAAATTAAAAGAAATTTTGGATAATTTGTAAAACAATTTTTAATTGGGGAAGACTCCTGAACAATTATTTTTTATTTGAAAGAAACTTTACCATTATAGAGGTATAAAGAAATGTTTATAATACTGCACAATAAGCTGATTTCCTTAATATAGAAAAAATTACAAATCAAAAAATCCAAGAGAGAATTAGGATTATGTATAATAATTCACAGAAAAATAGTTAATAACTTATTTATTTATTTGTGGTAACATAGATGTAAAAATGTAAGATATTTGACCTAACTTTAAATTATTAGAAATTAAAATAACAGGTCAATTCTCACTGATTAGATTAACAATCACACAATATAGTGGCAAGTTATTTCTAGGAGAGAAATGAATTATCATACATTAGTGGTGGAAATATATTTTGGTATAAGCTTCTTTGGTACCATTGGAAAATAACTATGAAAATTTTAAATGCACCCTCAATATAGCGAGTGTTTTTACTTCTCAATATTTACCTTGAAACCATGCAACATAATTATTCTTTAAAATACATGTTGTTGGTCGCAGCATAGATTTCACTAAAATACTCTGGAAACTGTCTAAATATTTACCAAAGAGCAATATATATGAAATATATATGTATGAAAAATAAATGAATTGTGATATAAACATATAGTTGAAATCTAAAATACCATTGAAAGACATTAAAAGGAATGAGGTAAATCTTTATATTCCTATGGAAAAAATGTCCACTATTTCTTATTAATTTAAAAGAATAAGTGACAGAATAATATATATACTATGATTTCATTAACACAAAGAAATATATATATATACACAAGTTGATATAGAACATTGTATACATATAAAATGTCTGGAAAACATCTGATTCGAGCATTTGCTAGTGATGCACCTGGCCTGGATGTGGGAGTGTGTGTTAGTAGCCGGCAGGTCGGGTGAGCAATGAAGTGTGTGGTAGGAAATGTTTTCTTTTTACTTTCTAAAACCATGTATGTTTGTTTTTCCTTTAAATACATTATTCTCACTATAAAAACTTAAAATAATTATTTGCTAGTTGAGCAAGCAAAGAATGATAACTTCCTGTTAGAATTCACATTTGATTTTACATTCAGCTCTTCCTTTCACAGATTTACTGCTATTTAAGTTAGTTGTCAGTATATTTAAAAATACATTAGGGTAATTTTTATAACCTCCACCCATTAGCATTAAGGCTACTTAACTTTTTGTTCTTCTATTTTTAAATGTTTTTATTTTATTTATTAATTTATTTTTATTTATTAATTTTAGAGACAGGAATGGGGTGGGGCAGGGAGAGAGAGAGAGAGAAACATCAATTTGTTTTTCCACTTATTTATGCATTCATTGGTTGCTTCTCATCTGTACTCTGACCAGGGATCAAACCTGCAACCGTGGCATATCAGGGGGATGCTCTAACCAACTGAACTACCAGGCCAGGGACACTCTTATACCTTTTTAGAGAACTTTAAAAGTCACTGTCAAAATTCTCAAAATTCTATGGATACATTGAGTCAAAGAACAATAAACTTTGGAAAGAATTGTCTCAAATATTAATTAAATCTTTCAGGACTATTAGTGAGGTTGTAATACGTCTTAGATATTTGTCGAATCTTATGTGTGTTTTATATTGGTTTATGGTTATTTTCGTTGTATTTTTTCCATCATATTTTTTTAAACACAATTTTTTAAAACAATTTTATTTACTTATCATTAGAAGAAAAGGGAAGGAGAGAGGGAGAGAAATATCAATGTATGGCTGCCTCTCATGCGTCCCCTGCTTGGAACTGGCCTGCAACCCAGGCATGTGCCCTGACTGGGAATCGAACCGGTGACCTTTTGGTTCCCAGGCCCACGCTCAGTCCACTGAGCTACACCAGCCAGGGCTCCATCGTATTTTTAAAACTTTTTAATGATAAGCAGGAATAAAATACTTTTGTCATTATTTATTTCAATCTGACCACTTTGTTGAGCTTTCTTACTAGTTTTTAGTGTTCTTCTCAGTTAATGTTCTTGAATTTTCTAGGCAGACAATATAGGCATTGACAAATAGGGATTTTTTTTTGTACTCCTCTTACCAACTGTCCTACCTCTCATTTCCCTTTCTTTTCTTATGTTGTCTAAAACAATGTCTAAAACAAAATGCTTCTTTGCAAATCTACAGGAACATTAATTCTTACAGAATGCTTTTGTTGACTTTTACAAAACTCTTGTATCTTTAGTCAGCCTATGGTTGCAACTGATGAACATTCTGATGTGAATGTCAGTTGACATTTTTGTTTACATATATTATTGAGCATGATCAGAATTTAAAGTAAAGACATTTGTTGAAACTTCATTTGATTGTCAACAACATAAGGGACTTTCTTGATGAACATTGTAAGTTTTTTAATTCTGGAAGAATTTCCCTCAGTTTTTTTGTGCTTTTCTTAATATCATGTAATGACTACTTTTGCCACACACCTTTGAGTTTAATCTTCATTGGTAACACTTTTTGCATCACTTTTTCTAATTAAATAACTTTGACATATTATATTGTATACATTTAAGGTATACGATATGTAATTTGATATATTTACATATTGCAATATGATTGTATTTCTAACAATATTTACCACATACAGTACTACATTGTTTTCTATATTCATAATGCTGTGCATTAGATTTCTATGGCTTATTTAAATCTAACCCTTACATAACCTTTTCTCCCCCATTCCCTGCTAACCACTAGTTTGCTGTTTTTTACAAGTCTGACTTTTTTACATTTCACATGTAAGTGATATGCAGTATTTGTCTTTCTCTGTCTAACTTATCTCACTTAGCATAATGTGCTCAAGGTCCATCCATGTTGTTGCAAGTAACATGATAGCTTCCCTTTCATGCCTGAATAATATATCATCATGGATATATACAACATCTGTTTCAGGCATTCAACCCCTGATGTGTATATAGACTGTTTGCATATCTTGACTACTGTGAAAAATGCTACAATAAATACAGGTGTGTACATATCTGGTAGAAATCATGTTTTTATTTCTTGTGGGTAGCTATCTAGAAATAAATTTTCTGAGTCATTTGGTAGATCTATTTTTAATTTTTTGAGGAAACCTTACATTGTTTTCCATAGCGGTTGGACCAATTTATATTCCCACCAATAGTGAATTATAAAGTTCCCTTTTCAACACATTCTTACCAGCATCTGTTGTCTCTTGTCTCCTCGTTGATAGCCATTCTAGCAGATGTGAGGTGGAAAGCTCATTGCGGTTTTGATTTGCATGCATTTTCCTGATGGCTAGTGATGTTGAGGATCTTTTCATGTGTCTATTGGCCATTTGGGTATGACCTCTATGAAAAAGTGCCTATTTAGTTTTTCTGCCCATTTTAAAAAATCAGATTGGTTTGTTGTTAACTAGTGTGAGTTCTTTATATACTGTGGACATTAAGCTCTTATTTGATATTTGGTTTGCAAAAATTTTCTTCCATTCTGTAGTTTGTCTTTTGATTTCGTGGTATGTTTCTTTCGCTCTTCAGAAACTTTTGAGTTTGATGTTATCCCTTTTGTTGAATTTTGCTTTTATTGTCTGTGCTTGTGGTGTCATGTCCAAAAATTTATTGCTGAAACAAATATTGAGGATTTCTTCCCTACACTTTCTTCTAGGACTTTTATGGTATCAAGCCTTATGTTAAATTTATGATTCATCTTGAGTTAGTTTTTTGAGCAGTGTAAGATAAAGGTCCAATTTCATTGTTCTGCATGTGTATCTTCGGTTTTCCCAGCATCATTTTTTAAGCAGACTACCTTTCCCCATCTAGTATTCTTGGCCTCTTTCCATCACTTCTTAATGTCTCGATCAGGAGTTGGCAAACTTTGATGAACAGGCAAAATCCAATCTAATTTTTGTTTTTGTAAATAAAGTTTTATTGCAATTCAGTCACACCCATTTGTTTATGTATTATTCATGATGGCTTTCACTCTATAATAGCATATACAACCGTGACCATATGGCCCACAAAACCTAAAATACCATATCCTTTCCAGAAAAAAAATATGCCAACCACTGATGTAGACAATCAATAAAACCACAAATTGAACCCTGATTTTTAGCATTTGCCAGCTTCAGTGCTGTAATATTCTCATTGTGACCAATTTAATGCTACTGATGTGAAGTCACGAAGGCAGAGTTGGGAGGAGAGAAGCCAGCAGCACACCACCGCTGTGTGTTTCCGCCTCACTGACACCACAGCTGCAAACCCCTCAAAGACTAGCTAGTAGCAACATGTAGCGACTGTTTAGGAAGCAATCTATTTTGAGCATGTACTATCTTTGATTTTAATATAATTTAAATGTAAATTGACAGATTCAATTTTTAATAA
>PVKM010008747.1:0-38380 GCA_004027735.1 Carollia perspicillata
TCCCAGCTGGATCCACGTCAGTCCTAGAATGACACGGAGGCGCTCGATGCAGTTTTACATCTTGCCCCCATTCCCCACAGTGGCCCTCAGCTTCCTCTCTTAGCCGTGGGGAACTTTCTCCTCAGGAAATCCAGGGTTCCCTCACTTACCCACCAGGTACCCTGATATCCACACAGCCTCTGGAGCTATGCCATCCACAGTATGGGTCCTGAGAAGCCAGACAGCTCCTAGGGAAAACTGAGTCACGTGAGGCTGGGACTCTCCATTCTACTCACGTTCCATTCCTCTGCCTCTTTGACTCTCGCTCTGGCTTCCGGGAGGCTCCTAGGCCAGTATTCCCATCCCGTCCACCCAACCCCTGTTCCAAACCCCAGCTACTGCCCGCCTGCAGAAGGCTTGAGGCAACTCCCCACCAGCCATCCCCTGTATTTCCCTGCCATCCCCACTGCCCGTGTTCTGGAGCTCCTGCTGGCCCAGGGGACCCGCACAGGCAGGGCCTTGCCTTAGGCCTCTCTCACCTCTGACAGGCCCCGTGCTGGGTACATCGACTGAGAGGGAGGTAGATGATACAGCCAGAAAAAGCCACAAACAGCCTGTGACTTTCAGTGTCCAGCTCCAGCCCTATGACCCGCCGTGCTGTTTGGGCTGCCCGCTTCCCACTGCACCTAGGGTGAGGCCAGAAGGAGTTAGAGAAGGGGCAGCCCCAGTGAGGTTCCTTTTTCCCTTAAGGTGGGGAGGGGCACAAGCAACTAAGTATAGCTGACTCGAAGGTGTTTCTGAGCGACCACCTTGCCCCACCACACTGTCCAGCTTCTCACCACGCCCCTCTCTGTACCCCACGGCTTCTGCCCTACAGAAGCCAATGTTGGAGCTCCCGCCCCCACCCCACCTCCCCGTCTACCCCCTCACACCCCATCCCTGCTCTTCGAGGGCCTGCCAGACAAAGGCCTCGTGTCCTCACCGGGAGGGGCTGTAGGCATCGATCTCTTCCAACAGGATGGGCTCACGTCCCCCAGATTTGTCCCGAGGGGGCAGCACCTTCAACACTCTCCCATCATTGGAGCCAAGGAACAGGACTGTGGTGTTACCGTAGGGACCAGCCCTGCCATCCACAGCTACCTGGGTCAGTAGGGCCCTGGAGGAACAAGCCTCGGGTCAGGGCACCCTGACCAGTGGAAGCTGGTGTGTTCCAAGGACAGTGCGTGTATCCTGGGACCCACTGCTTTCCCCCGGCTCAGGCTTTCGTTCTTAGCTCCGTCCCTTCCACTTTCACGGGTACTTCCTCCCCTTCACCGTGAGTTACCTTGTGGGGTCAGAGAAGAAGAGTGGCTGAAAGGGGCGGGTGGTGGACACCATTTTCTAGCCACATACCTGCTGGTGAGGGTGAGTAGAGGCTGGTGGGTGGCAGGTGGCACAGCGGGGTCCAGCAGTGGGTGAGCCTTAATGAAGGTCAGGACGTCGTCAGGGAGATCTCGGGAAGAGGGGAACAAGGCAGCTACACCTACTCCTGCACAGGATCCTGGCCTGGTGGGCACACGGGAAGGGTCAGCCTTAAGGCAGGGGGCTGGGACTTAGGCTCTGTGCTCCCCTGACACACGGCTCCCCTTCCACACACTCACACTGCTGCTTCCCTCCCAGCTGCAGCTTGCCAGTCCCCCTGCCCACCATCACAGGCCCCTCTCCAGGCCCTGGACACCTTTCCCTTTCCTTACAATCCCATTCTGGGAACAGACACTGATTGCTTCTGCTGCACGAAAGCCACCCCCATCCTGGATACCTGGGGGAGGGGACCCTGTCCTCAGACACAGGGGTCCAGGCCCCATCCAGACTCCTCTGCTCCTTGAACTTGCCCTCAAATCCACGTTCAATATCATCCAGGTAGAATGCACAGACCGCAGAGCCAGGGATGCTGAGGGAGACAGAAACGGTCATGGGCTAGGTGCTGGAAGGGACAGCACAGCTCCTCCCAGGTAAGACATGGCAGCAACCCTCATGCACCACATTAGGGAGCAGAGCCTGAGAGGGTAGGGGCATCCCTGGGGGCCGTGCCAGGAGAAAAAGGATGGGAAGAACAGCAACTGGTTTTGAATGGAGCTTCCCCTCAGTGCCCCACCCTCCGCTGGTAAGCTCTGAGAAGCTTGGATGCTAGTGTGACAGGGGCAGAGACTGGGCCACATTGCCTCGTCCAGTACCAACCTATTGGTCTGGGTGGTGAAGACCCCAAAGAGAGCAGAGCGGCCATGCAAGTTCACAGGCCCAGTCAAGGCTTGTAAGACATCAAAATAGAAGGCAGAGTCCCCAGGGACAGAGCAGTTGAGCCGAAGCTTCAGGAAGGATGTCCAATGCCGGTCCAAGGCCCGAGGTGAGCCACCCATGTCACGCTTACACACACGGGCCACACGGGAGAACTGGACCTGGAGGGGGAGAGCAAGGACAAGGAGAACAGTGAGAAACACCCTCGGGGCCAGCAGGGTGGGAGGAATGGCACCGGGTCAGGGCACCGGGACGCAAAGGAAGGGTGTGCAGTGCGAGATCGGTCTGGGTGAGGGACGAGGGGCACAGCAGGGTATGGGGGCAGAGGGCTGGGGGCTATTCCAACCTGGGGGCCCAGGGTCTAGGGGACTGCATTGTGATTGGGGTCAGGAGCTCGCCCCTGACTCATGACTGCCCTCGCAGGATCCAGTAGAGCCCTCTAGCTGGCTACCCACCCCTGGTGCCCACCACCTCCTTACCCGCCCCAGCCGGGCATCCTCCACAGAGACCTCTCGGAAGAAGAAGTAGACGTGGTCTCCATGCTCCAAGGCATGGACAAAGTGTGGCTCTGAGGGGGGAGTGACAAGAAAGGGTGTGGAAGAGTATCTGCACCTGCTCAGAAACTCCTGGCCCCACCCAGACGCTCCCCTCTGCACACAGGGACACTGCCACCACCATCTACCTGCTCCCTGCCACAGTCCTCCCCAAGCACCTCCTCCCAGAGAGCAGCCTCGGTCCCTAGGCCCGCCCTGACCTCGGAGCCACTTGGAGTCGTACTTGGCGGAGCGGAGCGGGGGCTGAGGGCCAAGGCTTCTGTAAACTACAGCATCGCTGGCCTGGAAATCTGCAGCTGTGGCTGAATACAGGCTGCCCTCTGGAGGGACGGGTAAGGTGGGATTAGGGGAGGCTTGGGATTTGTGTTCTGGCTCTTTTTGAGCCTCCCACACCCCAACCAGGGCCTGACCAGGCCCCTACCTCAACCCTCCACTCGGGAGCAGCGGGGAAAGACCAAAGTGGGAGAGGGGCTAAGGTGGGAGCTCCCTCCAGCCACATGCCTGCTTCTCATATGCCCAGGTGCACACCTGCAAAGATGGCCACATTGGACTGGGTGGCATCAAAGGGGCATCGAGCCTGCCCACTCAGCTCCTCACCCTCCTGCTGCAGCGAAGTTATCTGGAGGCAGAGGGAGCAGGTTCTTGGAACCCCTGGGGTCTTGGAGTCTGGCTCCACAGCCCACTTCCTCCTGTCCCCTTGCTTCCTTCCCTCGCCCCTTCTGGATCGCTGCACTCTGGGCACTCCACTCCCCCACCCCCACTGGTCTGTCCCCCGTACCAAACTGACTGCCCCCCTGGGTTTTCCTCCCATGCCCATTCTGACGCCCAAAGGCCCCCCCTCGCCTTTGTACCCCATAGCTGCGGCACACAGGGCTGAATGAGTTCGTTCCACAGGCGAGGAGTGTCTGCGAGTCCCAGGGAACAAGAACACGAATGTAGTTGTAGCACTCGTCCTAGAGAACCCAAAACTCCAGGTCAGGGATGGGGTCCCTGGGACTGGACAGAGGGGTCACAGGAAGGAAGGCCACTCCCCTTGAACCAGTCACAGCAATGTGGGGTAAAGTTCCAACTAAGCTATTCACTAGCCCTGTGGCCTTGGGCAAGTCCTTTGGCCTTGTCGGAGCTTCCGTGTTCTCTTTGGTGAGGCATGTAAAAGAAGCTAAAACTCATGAATTCCCTTTCCCGTGCATTTTCCTCTGTGCCCTGAGGTGAGAGAAATGAGTGGGAAATTGGGCACAGTAGAGGACTGCTTGGACGGAGCCTAGGGGCAGGGTAATTGTGATCTCCTTCCCCCGAAATTCTCAGCCCACTCCTCACCGTCAGCTTCCCCCGCAAAGCACAGTTCTCCATGTCTTGGCTCCTCCATGTTAGATACTGAAGGCAGAAGTGGAAGAGAGAAAATCATGGGGCAACCTGGACCCCACCTACATAGTGCTTCTTTCGGATTCGTTTTCCCACCCCCTTGACTCCCCTCAGACCTTCCCTAGCCTCATCTCCATGCCTGTACCTCCCCCACCCAGGCTCTCACCTTGTTGGGCACCAGCCCCTCCCCTTCTTCTTGCACTTGTAGATCAAAGGAGAAGACATGATCCCTAAAGAGACAGATAAAGAGGGATCAGAGACAAACCAAGGCACCCCATCCAAGCTCCTAAGACCCTTCTCCTTGCCCCCATTCAGCGGCTCAGGGACAAACAGTGCAGACCTCCTGCCCACTGTCCTCCCTGCCCTGGTGTTTGCGCCCTGGATCCCAGCATGCCCATGTCCCATGGCTTGTACACCTGCATGTATCCCCTGCAAGATCCTCCAGTGACCATGCAGGCCCCATGTCTGCCCAGGAACATGCGTGTCAGCCCCGCAACTGTGCATGGCCAGTTTACCGGGCAGCCACCAGCAAGGTCCGGTTCAAGGTCAGAAATTTCTGGAAGTCCAGGCCAAGTTCTGCAACCACAGCATCATCCTCCAGGCCCCGGAACCAGGATAATGGGGAAGAACCTGGAGTGCACAGAGAGGTGGGTGCCGAGGGCCAGCCAGGATACCGCACACTCCCTCAGCCCCGTCTCCAACCAGATGAAACCCAGCCACACACGCAGCAGAGATGTGAGATGAGTTCTGAGGTATTAATTAATTAAGCTCTTCATCAAAATAATGCCAGCTAACTCTGAGTACTTAACCTCTGCCAAGCACAGTTAGCACTTTAGGTGTATTGTCTCACTTAATACAAGATTCCTATGAGGAAGGTACTAACATTGGTCCCATTGTACAGATGAGGAGATTGAGGCTTAAAGCCATTAAGGAATTTGCATAGCTCATTTAGCTCGGAAGCAGCAGGCACCTGAATCCAGCTCTGTCTGACTCCAGAGCAGAGCCCAATCCCTTCTTGGTGCTGTCTTACAGCTGGCGATTCCCTTTCATTCCCACAATACACACTGTCCCATCTGGAGTTTTTATTCAGCCCATTTCTCTAAGCCCTCTCTCTGCACCCTCCCTTCCAGGCTCTTCACGAACTACCTCAGCCCTCCCAGGTTTCTGCCTCCTGTGACCAACTCCAGCACCCGCCTCCCACCTGGCCTGATCGTGGAAACCACAGTCATCAGCGCTCACGGGGAGTCTGGAGTTCATGGGTAGATGGTTGAACACTCGCGCAGTGCTTAGGACTACGTCTGGCGCATGTGTTTGCTATTCTTATCTGTCTCCCAGCAGTTACTCTCGATAACCCAAGTGCAGTTCCTTCATCCTTAAAATTAGTCTAAATCCTACATATATAATAGGAGCCTACAAAAAGATAAAATTCTTCTTATACAAAGCGGCTTTATAGTTTCCCTCATGGTAGGACATGGGCTTAGTAGTGGCACAAGTAGTGGAGAGAGATCTGAGAGGTGCTGGGAACCCTCGGCTAGTCCCAAGTCTTACTTTTGTAGCCAATAACATGGCAAACATGTACAAAGAATTCCCTTGGTGCCAGACCAGTGCCCTCAGCACTTTACACGTATTACTTCATTTAACCCTAACTATCTCTATCAGGTAGAATACCATTGTCACCTCCATTTTGCAGATGAGGAGACTGAGGCAAAGAAAGGGTAAATTACTAGACAAAGGTCACACAGCCAGAGAGCAGCTCGGCAAGATTCCCACCCGTCAAGGTTTGGTCTGGCTGACAGTCATGTTCTTAAGCACCACGCGGTGCTGCCTCACGGCGAAGAAAGTCGGCCCAGGGGTGCGAACGCCTGACGCGAGGTGCCGGCTCTCTACCTGTCTGCTCCCCTTTGCTGCTCAGGCCCTGAGCTTCCTGGAGGCAGGAGCCCCCCTGCACCTTGCCTCCCACACAGGGGAACTCGCACCCCGGAGCGCGGTTCCAGGCACTCACCTTGCAGGTCAGAGGTCAGCAGAGGGAGGGGGTCCTGGGGGAAAGCAGCCTGGGTGTGGGGCAGTGAGAGCAGCAGC
Organism: Carollia perspicillata; assembly: GCA_004027735.1. NCBI lineage: Eukaryota > Metazoa > Chordata > Mammalia > Chiroptera > Phyllostomidae > Carollia > Carollia perspicillata. The sequence continues at coordinate 6,249 of PVKM010008747.1, forward strand.
AGCAGGAGCAACAAGGGCATGAAGTGGGGGGCGCGGGGCATCCTGTGGGGGGCAGCTCAGGCCCCAGGGGGTGCCCCCTCACCCATATGCTGGCCCTGAAAGAGGACACAGGGAAACATGGGGGAAGGAGCCAACTTCTCTCCACACTTGGAGCAGGCAGCCTCCTCCCCAGTCTATCCCCAGAAGACCCTTTGGAGTGGGAATAGAACCCTCTCTCTGGCACTGCTTCAGTCCCAACCGACTGTCACTGTCACTCAAGGCCCTACCCTCTCCAACTGGCCCAAACTGGCTGGTGAGAAGCCTGCCTACGTGACCCCAGGTAAGGACAGGCCACACCCGCTCCCCCTCCCAGGCTTCTCACTCAGCCTTGCCTCCTCTCTCCTGACTGGGCCTGGGACATGTAGTAGGTGACACCTCCTGGCCCCCCTCTTGCTAACCCCTTCACATCTATAATTAGACACAGAAGCCTTAAAATTATAAATAGTGACTCCTTGGCACTAGGAGGAGGAAGAGGGCACCATGTCTGCCTCCCCCTCCCTCCCAGACCCCCACAGCACCCTGGGAGCAATGCAGGCGCTGCACCGAGGCAGAGGCAGCTGTGAGACAGCCACCATCCTCCTTAGGGCTGAGGAAGAGCCGACTGGGGGGAGGCAGTGTAAGGTCATTTTCTTGGTCTAGGCTCATGCTTCAGGGGCCCTCCCCATTGCCAGGGAGAAGCTGGGGTGGGGGCTGCTGTCTTAGCCAAAAATGAATCTGCATCAAAGCCAGATCAGAGGCTAAATTTAGCTCTGGCTGCAGCTGTCTGCTCGACCACTGTGGCCCCCTTCCAGCCTCTCTAGCCCCCTGCCTCCTCACTGGCTTCTAAGAATCAGTGCTTCTACTTGATGGGGGGGTCGGGGACGGAGAGCAGACCCACCCCCTTCGAGGAGCAGGGGTCGAGGGGATGTACTGGTGAGGACAAATGGCTGCACATGTCCCTCTTCCCCTTCATTCCCTCTCCGGGCTGCCTCGAAATGGAAATATAAATAATTCAATGACAGGCAGGCAATCATAGTCCCAAGTCCAAGAAAAGAAGGGTAGAGGAAGGGATGGTGAGACAAGCCTCCTTCCCACCCATCAGCCTCCCCGCTCGGACTGGGACCCACAGCGGGAGGTACACACCAGCTTCCTGCCTTCCCCTGAAACTGAAGCGAGGGTCTGAGCAGGTTCTAGAATCAGGTCAGGACAAGTGAGAAGCCTTTCTTTTTGTGAACAGACAGCCGCCCTTTACCAGTCCTTAGTGGCCCGTCCTGCCACGTGCCCTAAAGAGACCCTGGGCTTGCAGACCCAGCCCATTCCATCTCTCCAGCAATTCTGCTCTTGGAGCCAGGACCCAAGTGTACCCCACCCCCAATCCAGCGTCAGTAGTGTGGAGGCTGACGTCAGGTGGGGTCTCAGGAGAGCTGGAGGAGGAGAAGGGGTAGGAACACCTAATGATGACCCCCTCCCCAGGGGCAGAGCAGTCAGCTAACTAACGACCCTCTGGTGCTAAAAGGCCAAGACGCCCTCCCCCACACCTCTACCATGTTTCCGGATGCTGGTGCTCCCAGGGGAAGAGGAAGGGACAAAGCTTGCCTCCTATCCTTTCTTTCCTGCTCCCCCTCTGAGTTGCCCTGGGCAACTGCTATCTTCACCCAGGAAACAACTTTGGTCTCTGAGAAGTGGGGACAGCAGCCAGACCCTCTCGCCGCTCCCGAGCCATCCAGGCCAGCTCCCACCCCTTGCCCTCAGGAGCTGCTGCCCTTTTCTCACCTGGGGTGGTGACTGCTGTTGGGGTTTGAGGATAGAAGACCTCTGACCTAATGGAAGGAGGGACAGGAGGAAGGAAGGGACGGCGTTACTACATCTCCTTACCACATCCCTTAAAAGTAAATGTGAAAATTCAGGAGAAAGCTAGTGAGGCTAGGGTAGAGGAGATGCTGCCCTGGAAGAGTGTGTGTGTGTGTGTGTGTGTGTGCGCGTGTTGACATTGAGCTTGTTTACTAAGGTGCTGGCTGCTTCATGCTGAGAGATATGAGGGCAGGGGCTGGGGCTGGCTCCTAGCCAGAAACTCCTGGAACTACAGGACCAGCCTTGGAAAGGAGGTAACTGGGACAGTTTGTGGGGTATGATGACCACTCCCACATTAAAACCCTCAGAATCCCGCAGCCTTCTTAGAAAAAGCGCCCTAGCTGGGGACAATAGAGGCTAATTTGCATCTCATTTACATGCGCTTCATTTCTAGGCAAAATGCTGATAGCAGGAACCCCTAGTCCCTTAATTCTTCCCGGGAGAGAGCAGGCCATGCCTCCTTCTCACTTAATCTCTCTCCACACCACTCGCCACCTAGGTCTGGCCTCTAAAAACACTCGGCCCTTGCATGGGCCCCCTTGACTTAACTATGATATAGCTTTAAGAGGGCCTTCCATAGCTGTTTTGGGGGAGTAGCATCTGAGCAGCCTGGGGAAAGGCTTACTCTGCTGGGACCAATCCCAGCTGCTTCATACCCCGATCTGAAGCAAATGGGGGAGGCCTGGCCGGCTCTTTCTCCCCCTCCTCAACCCTCCCCTCGTTGGGAAGAGGAAACAGCCTTCCTCTCTCTTCCTGGCCCCGAAGCCACCCCTGGGGAGTGGCCGAGGTCATACCTAGAGTCTAGCTGGGACTGGGGAAGGGATGGAGAAGGGGAGACAGGGCTGGGGACAATAGCAGGAAGCCCTCTGGCTGGTCGCCGGCCCCAGTCCACCTTCCTCTGGGGGACCGGGGGGCGCGCCGAGGAGCCGCGCGGAGCACACGCGTTCCCATCTCCAAGACATTTCCCCCACCCTTAGCTCTCAGCCCCAGGCTCACACCTTCCCTCCCTTCCACCCAGCCCCCGACGAAGATAATCCAGGTGTCTAGAGCCTCGCATGAGGTGGGACCCGGGCCAGGGGCTCGACGTGTCTCCCCCTCACTGGATCCGGGGCTCCGAGAGGGGCGGGTAGCAGAGTCTGGGCCGGGACCGGGTCCCAGAGCCACGTTAGCGGGAGGAGGGGCGGAGGGGCCTGCAGGCACAGACCAAGTGGGGATGGGAGCGGGGGTGGGAGAGCGGAGGCGGGTCTCCGAGGCCAGGGAAACAGAGCCAGAGGCTGGGAACAGACGAGGGCGGGTCCGGGGCCAGCGCCGACCCGGGTCAGCGGGCTCCAAAGGCAGTCGCCAGCTCCGCTCTCCTCCTTGGGGGACCTCGGTCTAACAAAGCCCCGGGCGGAGTGGGGTGAGGAAAGGAGATGGGCTCTGGGACTGATGTTTCTTGAGGACCCCGTTTCCCGACCCACTGCCGGAGCCAACCTCCTGGGAGGTGCTCAGACTCCTGCTAGCGCACGGACAGAGGTGCAGCCTTGACACCGAAGTCCGAATGGACGCGTCCCCCTTCCCATCCTCGCAGGGGCGTCAAGAGGGTCCGGTTCTCCGCGGGTCTCGGAGCCTTAGTTTCCCTGATAGGGAGGCAAGGGTCCAGGTTTCCCACCCTCCGTACAGTGAGCGCCTCAAATCCTCCCCTTTCGCGCTTCCCAATCCAGGAGACAGGACTCACAGAAGCTTGGTCGGCAGAGACGCCCAGACCCTGCGCCCACGGTGCAGAGACGGGGCTCGGCTGTGGCCCCCTCCTCCCTCCGCGCACCCCAACTCCGCCGACCCTCTCCGCCTGCCAAGCACCCCGCGCACTGGCACCTCCCGGATCTCGCTCGCACTTGGGAAGCTTGACTCCAGCCTGCGGCGCCCAGTCCTCCCTGCCTCCCTGCAGCCTCTTCCCAGCTCCGGGGTACTTGCTCCGAGATCCGGGCCAACGGGATCCAGAGCGCGGCGGGCGGGCAGCGGCCCCGCACCGCGCCGACTTCGCAATCCGTGTTTGGGGCTCTGGCGAGGTGTGATAAGCGTCCGAGTGGGATAGAGCTTGGATCTGGACCCCCGGGCGCTGTCGGGTCCGGCAAGCCCAGGGTCCCAGTCGCAGCCCCCACTCCCGCCGCGGCTCAGCGGAGGAAAACAATGCGACCGCCCGGAGCTCTGGGCCCGGCCCCAGCAGCCCCGCCCGCCTCCCCGTCGGACCCGCCTCCGACCCGCCTTGGAGGTCGCCGCAACTAATCCGCCTCTCTCCAGCCGGCTAGACCCCGCCTTCTCGACACGTTCCCACCAATACCGCCCCTAGGGGGCGGGGCGCCAGGAGCACCGCCCACTGAGAGGCCAGGCCGGGAAGCCGAGCTAGAGACCAAAGCCAGGCGCAAGCTGGAGAGAGACCCGCGGACAGTCGCTGAGACCCGGACTGAAGAGGGGGGGTCACACGCTTTAACTTGGAGAGGCCCTGTCAAAGAAGAGCAGCTGGGAGGAGATAAAGACAGGAAACCCGGGGACCTCGGCTGGGCTGGCCTCTTAGGGCCCACGCGACCCTCCCTCCTTCCTTTCCTCTACCCAATGGCTTTGGCTATTCTGCTCCCAGGGGAGTCTCCCACCTCCCCGCCGCCCACTCTGCCCCCAACTCTCTTCTTCCTCTCTAGTCTTTTTACCTCAACCCTCTTATTTCTCTCCATGTGCCTCCTCTGGCTCACCCTGACCCCAATAAGGGAGGGAGGCCCGCATGAACTTAAGAGCTTGAGTCCGGGATAGGGAAAGGAAGATGTCACCAGGAGGTTGTCCTTGTCCCTATCATCTCTTCCACTTCCATCCCTATCGTCAAAGCAGAATGGGCTTGGGCCTGTAAGCAAGGAACTAAGGAGCCAGGATACCAGGATGGCTGGCAGTCAGGCTGCTGGCTGACGGAAGAGAACAGGTGAGTCGGGCTAAAGCCAAAAGAGAGATGTGGAGATCAGGACAAACTGACGCAGAGAATCACCCTGAAAGAGAGAAGTTACCAGCTGTCCCTACCCCACATAGGCTTACTGTCCCCAACAAACACAGGGTTAGAGATGTCCCATCTTTCCTCAAAGAACCCTGGACGATCTCAAACAGCAAGACGGCTGTTTCTCCATCCCCACCTTCCATAGACACCCTTTAATTCTGAAAATGTCAGTGGGGAGGAAGAAGAAGGCTACTGCAGACAGTACCCATTGGCTCCCACCTTGGTATTGCCTGCTAAGATTCTTCCCTGCTTGGGGGCTAGAGAAAAGACAGACTTCTCAAAATTCCTTGGATAGTGGGTGTCCTGGGAGACATCAGCATTCTTGGATAGTTTCTTTGAGTGGGCACCTCCTTCCTCCATGCCCCCACATCCTCTTCCCTGGACTGGAAGAAAGGAGAAACAGGGGTTGACTACTTCTGGCCGGTCTTGACTAGACTGAGATCAGGGTGCAGAGCTTCACCAACTGTGCTGAACCCACCGCGAGGAAGCAAGAGACATTAACACACACACACACACACACACAGAAACAGAAACACAGAAGTGGAAGGCCAGGTGAACCAGCGAGATAAACTTATACAAGGTTAACTGCTGAAGCTCTTGGGTTCAAGGCAATTCATTGGCCAGTGGGGCTATTTTAAAGACTGGAAAGAGGCACTGGGAGGAAGAAACCTCAAAATACAGAAGTTGAAATCTCCCTAAATCCTAGCACTGGGCTCAAGTACTCAAATATGTGTTCACTGAATAGATTAATGAATGGGGATTAAGGTGTAACTCATTTTTATAGCCCAACTAAAATCTCAGTTCAATCCAATAAGTATTAAATACTTACTTCAAGTACAATCCACCTTGGGATGTGGCCCTAGTCTTTAAGAAAAGTGACCATCTACTTGAATTAACTACTACTTGAAACAGCACTTGCCCGTACTAACTGATTAAACAGCAATATCAAGTCTAAAAAATAAAACACCCCAAAAGCTACATTGAACACAAGTCCTAAGTGAAAGAAGGGACAATAAAAGGTTTTTTGGTGATGACTACAGGGAAAGATGCTGGATATGTTTTGGGAAAACTTCAGTGGGAGTTGGCTTGGTGCAGAAAAGGAGAAAATGTTCTGAAAAGAAACATAACTTAAGCAAAACCTTTTACTTGGTAAGCACGGAGCCTGAAGCATGGATAAAAAGGGGTCCTGTATGACTGATATGTAAGAGTTAGCAGCAGAGGGAAAGGTCAGAGGGAGACAAATTTTGGAAGGCCTGGTATGCCAAGGTGAGTAGGTTCAACTAATTTGATAGGAAAACTAATTTGATAGGAATAGCATGCCGTTTTAAATTCTTGAATAAGGGTGTTACTTGTCAAAATGCTTTATTGTAGCAAGCAGACAAGGAGACCTTCTAGCAAGAAGATAGCAAAGTTCAAGGATGAGGGGAGAGAGACGGTCAGACAAAGATGTTGGTATTGAGACAACGTGAATGAATCTGAGAGTGATTTCAGAGTCCAAATGACGCTGTTCTTCTTCCCTGGCGTCTTCTGGAGAAAATCAAACAGTCTCACACATTGGGCACCTTTAATAAATTCAAGGATTCCAAGCTTGAAAAATCACTGTCACCCAGTCCCTACAAGTAGCTATTTCACACAACTGCTGCTTTTTTCAAGTTTCTTTCCTCACCACCTCCTTGCTCATCTTGAGCAGAATCCATAGTCGTCTTTGGAGAAAACAGAAGTCATAAGGTGAGAATCCTACCACCTTTTTGCTCTCTGCAGATGCACTTAGCTGCATCTTCACGTCTCTCTCACCTAGTAGGTATACCATTTACCTGTCCAAGACACACCTTTCCACTGTACTACAAGCTCCGTGCACTCAGGCCCCAGCTATGTCTGTCCTGCTCACCATGGTAGCCTTTGCATTCGGCACCGTGCCTGGCACATAGCAGGTACTAACCATTAACACGTCGGTTGAATAAAGCTGTACTCTGTATCGCCTTCTCTTTCAAATTTTCTCCTTCCTGTATTATTTTTTAAATGAATCTGTAAATTGAGAGCATTTTCATTTTATTTATTTATTTTGGAGAGAGGGAATAAGGGAGAGAGAAAGAGAGAAACTTTGATTTCTTGTTCCAGGTATTTATGCATTGATTGATTGCTTCTGGTGTGTGCCCTGACCAAGGATCGAACTCAGAGCCTTGGTGTACTGAGACAATGCTATAAACAACTGAGCTACCCAGCCAAGGCCTCCTTCCTTCCTTCCTTTATTTATTTTTTAAGAAGGCTATCTTTTCCTCACTGTTTTTTGTTAAAGGTTTTATTTATTTATTTATTTATTTATTTATTTATAGGGAGAGGGGAAGTGGGGGAGAAAGAGAGGGAGAGAAACATCAATGTGTGGCTGCCTCTCACGTGGCCTCCACTGGGGACCTGGCCTGCAAACCCGGCATGTGCCCTAACTGGGAATCGAACCAGCAACCCTTTGGTTCACAGCCTGCACTCAATCCACTGAACTACCCCAGCCAGGGCTCCTTCTTTTATTTTTAACCACTTCTTTTCTACTGACATTTTCCCCTCAGCAGATACACATGCTCAAGCACCTTCCATAATTTAGAAGCAAAAATTCTAAAGTTTTCTTTGATCTGTCTGTCCGTTGCTTTCTTCCCTTCACAGCCAAACTTCTAGAGTAACCTAAACTTTTCTGTACCTGTTTCCCCCTTCTCAGCCACTTCTCAATCATTTTAGTTTTTGCCACAACAAATCTACCGAGACTGTTCTCCTCACGGCCACTATTGGCCTCCTTGTCACATGCAGTGAACAGCTGCTCTTCAGTCTTTACCCCTCTGCCTTCTTTATGGCAATGGGCCCTGTTGAACCTGCCTTCCTGGAAACGTTCTCTTTTTTTTTTTTTGGCTCCTGGGTTCCTCTTTCTCTTGACAGAGACTAGGACTTAATAAACAAACAAACAAATGTATTTATTTTTTAATATTTTATTTATTTATTTTTAGACAGGGGGAAGGGAGGGAGAAAGAGAGGGAGAGAAACATTAATGTGTGGTTGCCTCTCACCAGCCCTCTACTGGGGACCTGGCCAGCAACCCAGGCATGTGCCCTGACTGGGAATCGAACTGGTGACCCTTTGGTTCTCAGGCCAGTGCTCAATCCCCTGAGCCAAACCAGCTGGGACTAAAGATTTGTATTTCTAAATGAATGGATAGCTTCACTTCTATTAATATGGCCTCTCTGTCTCAGCCTTCTCTGACAACCTCTCCTTAAATGTTGTTTCCCGGGGTCACGTCCTTAGTCATCTCTTCTTGCTCTATACATCTCATTGGTCAAGCTAATCCATACCAACAGTTACAGTAATTACTTATGTTCTGTTTACCATAAAATCTAGCTATTTGAACTGGGTCTTCCTCCTAAGCACTAAACTCACATATACAATTGCTTATTGAATACTTCCATTTGGGTTTTTATAGTTGTGTACCACTTAGTGTAAAGACGGGAAGCTTGTATCGTATCTTTGTATCCCCAATGCTTATGCATAATGCCTAACAGATAGTAAGTAGAGGAAGAAATAAACGCACTGAAGATGTGAACTAACCTCCCCACCCACCGTGTCGGACTGAGGTCTTGCCTGACTGCTTCCAATCACAGTGAACTTTCTCTTCCTGAACTGATAGGAGTACTGCCTTTAACCACGATGAAACTTCAGCTAAGCACAGAGGAATGTTCCATTCTGAACGTTTTCCCAGATAGCTAAAGTTTATCCAATGAAGTGCAGAACACTTTCATTTTAACTGTTTCAAATTGGGGATTGTTTTAAATAGGTTATTTTCCTGTGGGTTACACGGTGGAAAGAGCGTGATTAGGAGTCATCAAGACATAGATTAACCTCTGGAGTGTGGCTTCAGATAAACTAATCTCTAAGGCTGAATCTGTCATCTGTGAGTGGACACTTCACCTGCTTCCCTACCTCACGGGATCAAGTAAGTTAATGTAGATGAAATGTTTTGTAAATCCAGAGTGTTTCACACACTTAAGATACCATCATTCAACCAGTTATTCACTTGTTCAGAAGAAACACTGTGAACTTAATTGTCTGGGAAAACAGTGAGGACTCCAAAGTCTAGAATATATGTACTTAATATTAATGCTGTTTGCTCCTCCTCTACATGGCCAAAGATGCTATAATCTTCAATCGTCTGCTTTTCTGTTTTCCTAGTCTTTTCTTGCTGTGTTAACGTTATCAGTGCTGCTTCTAAAAGCTCTTCTTTACTCTTTTAATTTGCTGCTAATTATATGCTGTGGGTTTGGAGATGATTACTAGAAATGGGTATAGTTTAAAAGAAAATAATAAAGAAAGTCTTCCCCAGGAGTGAAGTAAATGAACATTATGCCATGTGACTATTATGTCTGGTTTTTAAATGTGTTTTCAATTTATTCTTTTAGCAAAGATTTGAGCAGTAGTACCAGACACTGTGTAGGAACTAAAGCATAGTCCCTGCCTTCGTGAAAGTTACAGTCTAGTGGGGAGGCAGGTAATAAAGTCACAAATTAAAATGAAGAGTGATTATTATAATAGGAAAGGTATGCAGTTCTGTAGGACTACATAACCGATGTGTCTAATGTAGTTTAGGGAGTCATGATGGCTTCACAGAAGTTATGACTTTCCGGCTGAATCCTGAAGGATGAGTAGAAATTAACCGGGCAGGGAGGGGTTCGCATGGGAAGACAGTACTAGGCAGGAGACAGGGAATGGGAAAGTCTAGAGCACAGGAGGTTATAAACGAGGCAGAGAGAGAAACTGAGCACAGTGAGTAGTGGAGGAAGGGAGAATTACAGTGTGGGTGGACTAGAGTGTAAGAGACAGACAAAGGGTGAAGCTGGAGGGGTGAATAGGCAAGCAGTTGGTAGCAGAATCCTGCATTCAGAAGTTCTCCGTGTATTTGCATCTTCGTGTATTCTCACTCCCCTTCTTCTTATTTTCCAGTTAGATAGTACATTTCTTTTCATTAAAAAGGACTTTTCCTCTTCCTGTGATTTGAGTAGTGCCACCTACTCTTGTCCCCAGAGTGTGGTGTGGCCAGTGAATTGATAGAGCAACTTGGAGTAGAACGCTGCCACATCCATTGTGAGGTTGAAGTTATTACCTCAGAACCTTGCGAAGTGAGTATTCGAAAAAGCACAGGCTTGAGAATCACACAAGGTTCTGTCTGCCAGTTACTAGCTCTCTAATTTGGAGACAGGTTACTTAACCTCTTTAAGCCTTGGACTTTTTCATTAGCAAAAAAGGATATCTCGACATTTAATTCATAGAGTTATCAGATGATTAAATAAGGTATTTACATAACATCTAGCAAAGTGCGATCAATACATGCTAGCTCCTGTTCTCTCCCATCACTTCCCGGCCCTGAACTCTACAGCCCGTTCTCTTCCGCCTGCACCCGCTCCCTGCTGCATGAGCGTTCCCTCTCCTTTGCGTTTTCTAAGCTTCCCGCTCCACTTGCTTGTTTCTCTTAGCCTACAAATGTCCTCCAACTCTCAGCTGAAAATAGTACCCCTCTCAGTGCAGCTCCCCACCCCCCTAAGCTACCTTTCCATTTCTCTTCATCCCTTTTCCACCATATTCCTTGAAGGAGTTAACACTTCCTTCCGCGTTGTATCATGGACCCTCAGCTCTGGACCCTGGGTTCAGAGAGGCTGGAGTGAAAAAGAAGTCAAGACCCAGCCACTGTCTCCAAGGCGGGAGACTAGCGGTTTGGGAGTCAGTGGTATGCCGACTGCCTCGACCTCTGCGCTTCAAACACAACCAGCTAACTTTCCAGCCCTTCCCATTCTGCCGGAACTTCTTTCTCGTAAAATCACCAAGGTCCCTCGTTAGCACTCATCCTGTGCTTAAGTAAGCTGTACCGCTGATCACTTCTTTTGAAGCGTGGCCCTTTCTCAGCTAAAAGTTTATTGAAACCTCTACCGGGGATGTCCAACCTGCATGCAGCCCGGGATGGCTGTGAATACGGCCCAGCACAAAGTAGTCAATTTACTTAAAGCCTTTTTTTGCTCATCGGTTTTTGTTAGTGTGTGTGTATTTAATGTGTGGCCTGGAGACACCAAAAGGTTGGCCACCCCTGCTTGACCACTGAGGTAAGGACGGACTTGGCTTTCATTATCAAAAACCTATAGTGCCTATCGGAAAAGTCTGAAGTCTTGAGCGAGCCTTTTAATGCCTTCCACAATCTGGTCTTTTCCTTTCTTCCCTTCTCTCTCCAACAACCTGTACTTCAGACATGCAGAATCAACCACCACTTCCTGAGTATGCCCTGGATCATTTTTTATCTGATGTATGGCTTTTGCTTATCCTCATCATCTGGGAAGCACTTCTTCCTCATATCGATTAAGTAGTTAAATCCATCCTTCTCAGGCTGCTTTTCAGTCCTAACAAAAATAATCTAGCCCTGGCCAGTGAGGCTGAGCTGGTTGGAGACCTGTCCCATAGGCAAAAGGTCACATGTTCAATTTCCGGTCAGAGCAAATGCCCAGGTTGTGGGTTCAATCCCCTGGCTGGGCGTGTATGAGAAGGCAACCAATAGATGTTTCTCTCACAGCAGTACTTCTCTCTCTCCCTCCCTTCCCCTCTCTCTAAAGCAATGAAAAAACGTCCTTGGGTTAAGATTAGAAAGAAGGGCTTTTTGGGATCACGTGGCTTTGGTGACAGTTGGGACCCTGAAGCTTTAGGGTGTGTACTTTTTGCCGTGTGGCTTAGGAAGCAGGAAAGACTTTGCCTGGAAGAAAAGGGGTGAAAGGATTCTTGCTGGTGGGCCATGAGAAGGTGCCACATGGTTCTGGATTAACTGGAGATCGCGGCGGTGACACAGCGGATGGTGCTGGAACCGAGGGGCTGCCTGAACCACAGGCTTCTACTTCTTTTTTGAGATATGGTACCCAGGGCTGGACAAAGGGGAGAAGGAAGAACTGTGTGTGTTTGTGGGTATTCTAAAGGACTTTAGTATTTTTAATGAAGACATTAAGTCATTACTCTAAGTTTGTATAACTTTAAATAAATAATCCCTTTCCTTTTCACACACACACAAAAAAGATTAAAACAAGAAACCAAACCAGCCCTGGCTGGTGTGGCTCAGTGGATTGAGCGCAGGCCTGCAAACCAAAGGTTCTGCAGTTTGATTCTCAGTCAGGACATGTGCCTGTGTTGCAGGCCCGGTCCCCAGTGGGAGGGCGTGGGAGAGCCAACCACACATTGGTGTTTCTCTCCCTCTACTTCTTCCTCCCTTCCTCCCTCTCTGAAAGTAAAAAAATAAAATCTTAAAAAAAAAAAGAAGGGTCATTGTAAAAAAAAAAAATCTAAATTTCTCTTTACTCTCATAATTCTTTAGACTTTTATTAAAGCTGATGACATCATTTGACTTGCATTGTAGTTATCTATGCCAATGTCCCTGACCAGGCTGTGAGATTCTCGACAGTAAGTAATTTTGCCTCATTCAGGAACTCTGACTTACCTTCATTTTTAATCTCTTTGGCAGCTACAAAGTACTTTAAGTAGGCTTGTTTCTTCCAGTGGTTCAATGCTGTGCTGACACCTGCTGGTCACATCTGGCTTGGCAACCCAGGCCCCAGCACCTTGGTCTCTCCAACGTTAAGGAGACAGCCTGTGTCACCCTAACCCAGGCAGGCGATGGAAGCCTATGCTTGTGGACCCTGCCCCACAGCACCACCCTCTCCTGGGCACTCCAGGAGCACACTCACCTCTGTTAGTCTCTGGCTTGCCTCTGGCATCTTCGGCCCAAGTTCAGTTCAGTCTTCAGCACTTTCCCCACTTACCCCCAGCCCAGCAATCTGTACTTAGCCTTTCCAGTAACAGAAATATAAAAAGATTTCAAGGAATTGGGCAGCAAGAAACAAAACAGGTAGACAAACAACTTGAGAACAGGGTATATATAAACTTCTACCTCACCTCAAAGAATCGAGAGTGTTTCCTATAAGTGCTATTCCTTTTGACCTATGTCATATAGACCTTGGTGTCTGACGGTATACAGAACCGGAGGTTGATCAGAGTAGGTGGGCGGGGCCTGAGGGGTGGGGCCAGGCCAAAGGGCCTCTCACTTAGGAGCTTCTTCTCCATTCTGTCAACTCTTCCGGAACATCCAAGGCAAGACTGGCACCCAGTGTGCAGCAGGTGAGGGACCAGCCAATGGCAGAGGGGTAGGCTTTAGGGGTGATGGGAGCAGAAGGGTCCGGGCTCTGTCAGCCTGACCTTTCCATATAGTGAGACTCCAACTTGATAGCATTCTTGGGTCCCCAGTGGAAAGGTCCAACTCAGCTTTCCTTGGGGCATGGCAGCCTCCGGAACACAGACACGGTTTGGGATGGGGTGGGGGCAGGGCTGAGGCACAGGGGTGGAGGTGGGTGTGTGACAGAGTGCTGAGAGATACAAGGAAATCTTAGGAGGCATGGATGTAAATGTAAGGGCCAGAGGGAGAGTATGGCCGGAGGATCATAGGGCAGGACCCAGACAAGAGACAAAGGGAGACTGACACAGGGAGAGAGGGAGAGGACAGCGGGCCAAACGTGAGATGGCAACGGGGACAATGCAGAGCTGGGTAACAGGAAGGCCAAGGAGGAAGGAAGGCTCAAATGAAGGAAGGCTCGGATGGAGCAATCTCCTTTCCTGGTTGTGGAACCTCGTTCAGAAAGCCCCAGACAAAGCCAGGAACGAAGCGAGGTTCTAGGTTCCCACTGCACTGGGTCAGCCGGGGAAGAAAACCCCCAGGTAGCCATGTCGCCCGACTCTTCAGACTCCCATTTTGGTTTGGGGGAGAGGGTGAGGCTGCTCCTCACTGCGGTCACAGCCACATCCTGCAGAGGAGGGGAGGGGGAAGTAAGAAGCAAAACAACCAGAAAAACCATAGGCAAAGACCATGGGGAGAGAACCCTGGACGTATGCGGCTGATGGGCCACCAGGAGGGTCCCCAGGTCAGCCCTGGGAGAAGACTGTAACCCTCTTGTACTGTCTTTCCCCCACCGAGGTGCTTGTGCCTCAGGCTTCCTCAGTGTGATTCATTCGACAGCAGCGTCAGCATTCCAGGGAATGAAGTTTCTTTGAATTATTTGTTTTGAAGCCCATTTTTACCATTTGCTAGTGACTTGGGCCAAGTTGCTCCATTTTACTTAGCTTCAGTTTTCTCATTGTGAAATGGGGATGCCTATCTTACAAAGGGTTGGGAAGACTGAGGTAATTCACGTAAAGCATTTGGCACACAGTAGCTTCTCAATAAATACTATTTTTATCAAGACTTCTGAGACCCCCCCACTTCTTATTTACTTAAAGGCAGTGTATTACACTAGCTGGCATAGAGTCAGAGAAATAGTTGTGTTTGACCTTGGGTAAATGATTTCACGTAAACCTCAGTTTGCTCAGCTATAAAAAGAGACAGTAATACATACACTTCACACATGTGTGGCCCATGGTCAGTGTCCAAAACTGGCAGCTGGGGGAATTATTTGACAGGTGAGCCTTATCTTTTCTACTGCAGCACAAACAGCCTACTTCCCCTTAACACGTAACATGTGGTGACCAGCCTCCTGTGTGCCCTCATTCCTCCGGCCAAAGCTAATACTGCTCCTCTGGGTCGCTTTAGAGATCAAGACTTGTTACATTACTAAAGAAAAAAAAAATAGGAACAAGGCATAGAGGACTGAGGGGCCCAGAGGGAAAAACAGGACAAGCCAAGATGATGATGAGATAGAAACCAAAGAGGAGACAGAAAGGGGAAAAGCCATTTCTCTCTTTCCTAGGAAGCCTGTGGCCTTTTTTCTATGATTGACCACAAATCCCCACCCCCACCCTGTTCTCCAGAGCCATGGAGTCCTTCAGCTCAAAGAGTCTGGCACTGCAAGCGGAGAAGAAGCTCCTGAGCAAGATGGCAGGTCGGTCTGTGGCTCATCTCTTCATCGACGAGACAAGCAGCGAGGTGCTAGATGAGCTCTACCGGGTGTCGAAAGAGTACACACACAGCCGGCCCCAGGCCCAGCGGGTCATCAAGGACCTCATCAAGGTGGCTGTCAAGGTGGCCGTCCTGCACCGCAACGGAAGCTTTGGCCCCAGTGAGTTGGCCCTGGCTGCCCGCTTTCGCCAAAAGCTGCGGCAGGGCGCCATGACAGCGCTCAGCTTTGGAGAAGTGGACTTCACCTTCGAGGCGGCCGTGCTGGCTGGCCTGCTGACCGAGTGCCGGGACACGCTGCTGGAGCTGGTACAGCACCACCTCACGCCCAAGTCGCACAACCGCATCCGCCACGTGTTCGATCACTTCTCTGACCCGGGCCTGCTCACGGCCCTCTATGGGCCTGACTTCACTCAGCACCTTGGCAAGATCTGCGATGGGCTCAGGAAGCTGCTGGACGAAGGGAAGCTCTGAGAGCCCTGACCCCAGCACGTCCACCTTGACGACAGGGTTGGCTGAGAAAACATCACGTAATGGGCTCTCTAACTCTGCTCATCTGCACTAACACTTGTCACTCCTCAGGCTTCAGTCACCCCCAGGAGTGCTTTTGACTCTGAGACCACCTTACCCTAAATGGCTGGTGGAGAAGAAGCAATGCTGAGGGTTGAGGCTTCTGTCCTACCCCCACCCCAGGGCAGGAAACAAAGGAAGACGAAGTGAAACTTGGATCGCTTACTCCTCCTGTAAGGGATGTTTGAAACAGGGAAGCCCCTAGCCTATGAACCAGGGGAAGAGGGCAGCGCCCATTTAACTCCTCTGGGGACACTAAAGACAGGTGGGGGAGGGGGCCCTTTGAGACACCCTAGACCTCCAGTTCAAGGCAGAGCCAGGACAGATACCAGAGCTCTGCTCTAGAGAAACGGGAGAGGGGGTGGGGGCCGGGGAAATAAAACTACTAAAACGTGCACAGAGCTCAGTGTTTAATCTCTCCAGCTTCTTACATCTTCCGATCACCACAGAGGTACACAAACACCGCTTGTCTCCCCACTCACCGTTTCCACACAGGAGCCTCAGGCATAGTTCCAGTATTATTGGGGTTCTCTTGCCTACTTCTGTTTAAGAAACTCAAAAGCACAGTACCATAGATCAGTGCTACAAATTGCAAACAAATACGCAGTGAGGAGCAAGGCATAGACCGACAGGCTCTGGTGGGGCGGGGGTAGAACAAAAAGACTCCCACCACTGTCCTCCTCTTCAAACTCCAAGGCAATTCCTCCATTCCTTAGCCTCACACGGGCTGAACAGAGGAGCAGGGGGGAAGGGTGAACTGGGGAGTTCTGGTATCTATGTCACCATTTTTTTTTCTCAGAGTAAAACTCTGAGCCACTTTGTCCCCAAGGGGACAAAGGTGGAAAAATTATAGTGAACTAGTTAAGTCAAGACTGGGCTCTAATTCTTTACTTTGAGATGGAAGAAAGGGCCTGGCGCGGTCTACCGTTTCTGCAGCGGGCTGGACCACCGACTGCCTCACCCTCAATAACAAGCTTGGCTAAGAAGGTGGGCAGCCGGCAGTCACCGGCTCACTGTTCCTAGGTTTCCCTCACACCAGGGCTACAAAAATCCCATTTTTCAGCTAAGAGTGGGAAAGAATAAAATACAGCAAATAAATATTACTTCCATATAGCACCAAATAAATTAGGCAGCATAGTTGGAGATGAGGAGGAAGTTGGGGGCTGGGGACTGTCCCTGCCTCCCTGCTCTAAGGCCAAGGAGTGGTGAAAGGCAGCAGGGACGTACAAAGAGCCTTTTGAATCTGAAGGACAACTCTAGATGCAGCCCAAGAACAGAGAAGGGGGCTATTCCCCACCCCTACTCTTGCCAATAGAAACTGCTCCAGGCCAAGGACCACCTGATGGACAATGAGGCTGAGCAGGAAGCGAGGGAGGTGGGCTGGGAAGCCATGTTCTTGAGCCTCACCTCAGGCTCCTCTCCCCCTCGAGTTGCTCCTTCATCATCCTGCTTCTCTCAGTCAGTTCTGGGGACATCAGAGTTTGAAGATTTCATCCTCCTGGTCCCGAAGTGTCTGGGTTCGAGAGGTCCGGGTCAGCGGCACGGGACCTAGGACTGCTCGTTGCTGTATCCCAGGGGAGCTCCGGTGAAGACCTGTTCCCTCCCCAGGTATCCTGCAAGTGAGGAAAGGGGACAAAGAGTGACAGGTCAAGGGAAGAACCTGAGAATGGGCCCAGTGGCAAAGCACGCGGGACGCTGGCCTCCGTTTCTCGTATATCTGAGCTGGTTGGTCTACGAGGGAGTGTCAGTGCCCTCCAGGGGAACGCTAGGCTCCTTCGTCAGGGCAGTAAGCACAGTCGACCATGTGACCAGTGAGAACACAGAACCATCCCCACTGCCTCCACCCACCCCAGCAGCCACTCGCTCCGCTCGCTGTTCTGGAGCCTGCTGGAGGAAAGGATTCACGCTGCTTCTGCTGACACGTGCTTACTTACTTGTGTATCTGATCAGGTAAGGCTGGAAGAGCGGAGAAACCTATGAAGGTGTTTAAAAAGCACCAGTAAGACTCACCCACTTTCCCCTTTTTTCAGCTTCTGGGCAGCAGCCTTCTTGGACAGGCTGATCTGTGAATCAAGCTTCTTAAGGAAATCAGAGGCAGAGAGGTCATGGACGGGATCGGGGGGTTCCTGACCAGGCGTGGGAAGGACTTCACCATTGGCACGTCCTGGACCTGTCTGTCGTTTCTTCCTCCCCGCTGAGCGTGGCCAAACTTCATCCTTACTTGGCTGTATCTCTTCTTCTCTATCTTTCTCTTCCTCGGAATCCAAACCATTGAATAGGTCTCTGGGCTCTGTCAGGATGGGGATGTAGAGGGTTTTCTTCAGGAAGATGGAGTCATTAGTATAAAGGCGGTTTGCACGCTTAATCTGTTCCATCTTTAAAAAAAAGTCACCACAATTAATGACATTGACAATGACACATCTAATCTTTGTATAGCATCTAATGCCTTTAAAGATGATCGTAGAGTCTTACCCAACCCTATAACAACCAAGGTAAAGTATGAAGAGCTGATATTATTCCTATTTTATTGATCAGTGATTTTCATGCCTTTTGTACTTAGGACCCTTTTACGTTTTAAAAAATCAGTGAGGAAAAAAGCTTTCCTTTATGTAGATTATAGCTATCAATATTTAAGGTATTAAATAATGAACCCATTACAATTTAACATAAATATTTTAATGAAAAGTAACTATTTTCTAAACCAACAAAAATGTAGCAAGAAGAGAGGCATTGTTTTACATTTTTGCAAATGTCTGACTTAATAGAAGACAAAAGGATTCTTGTGTCTGTCTCTACACTCAATCTCATACAGTGTCACATGTCATATAGCCTCTTGAAAACATGGCACACTCATGAGATGGAGAAGGAAAAACTCAGATAGAATCTTATTATCACCATGAAACTAGTTTTGACCTTGTGGATCCCTCAAGAGTTCCAGAGACCCCCTATGGGCCCTGGACCTCACTTTGAGAACGTCTATTAAAGATGAAGGAACTGAGGCTCAGAGAGGTTAAGCTACTTGCCTAAGATTATCTAGCAAGTTAATGACAGAGCTAGGGCCTCTTGACTCCTTCTGGGAATGCTTTCCACACTACAATATTAATTATTTCATTAGCCAAATATTTATTTAGTACCCACTTATTCATCACTGAACATGGTCCCTGGCATCACCGTCTGTCTACCTGCCTCCTAAGGTGGAAATATCTATGTCACCCTTAACACATACTTTTCTTTCACCACCCATGTGCGAGTGGTCAAGAAAAGTCCTACCAAAATGTCTCTCATATCTGCTTTCATCTTTACGGCCATCCATTTAGGATAATTCTTTCTCTCTCCATTTCTACTCATCCTTCACCCTGCTGACATCTATCTTTCTTAAAATATTAATCTGATCAATTCATTACCCTACTTGCACACCTCCTATGGCTCCTCAGTGGTTCAGATAAAATCCACATTGGCATTCGAGGGCATCCTTGACCTAGCCCCCATAATATCTAGCCTTGTCTCCCTTCTCCTGCCCCCCTGTACATGTGCCATCCTGATTTCTCATTTTTCTTTGAACATTTCATGATCTTTCACACTCTAGTGTCTTTATCTGCCTAAAAAATGCCTCTTTACTATCCCCTCCTCTGCCCTAACAACTTCTACTTATCAACTCTCTCTCCTTTGTATTACCTTCTTCAAGGCTCCCATACCATAAATATCGTTGTAATAATACCTAACCTATTACATTGTTATTTACCTCTTTGCATATTTGCTCAAACTTGTGAGTCCTTTAAAGGCAGGGATGATGACTTGCTGCCTCTGAATCCCTAAGGCACTCCTCCGCATCACACAAACTTGGCACACAACACAGGCTCATTAATGCTTTATGAATAAACAAACTAGATAACGAAATATAGAAACCACAGATACAGTATATCAGTACTTTACTATCAGAGGCCAGGCAGCCAGTTCTACTAAAAATTCATCCCATGTGGCATCAGTTTGGAAAATCATATTTCTTATATTTGCCAAATATCAAAGCTATTTCCACTCTGGGGCAAGACTATTATAATAATAAACTTGACTAATAAAATCTTATGCAATGATGTGTTTAAAAATAAAACCAGATTAATCTGAACAATAAAAAAGTTAAAATTGGCTCGCAGTTTTGCAGTTTTGTACTTTTAGTTTGCCAAGTGCTTTATGCTATTATTTTGCCTAGATAATATCCTAGGTCCCTTCTCGCTCCAAGATGTTATGAACTAACCTGTAAATTTTCTGCAGCTTTTGTTAGTTCCTACAAGTACCATATAAGGAGACATTATTCCACTCTTAGAAAGGATGTGACCAAGGCCGAAGTCCAGAGGACTCCTAGGCCATCTTTACAAGCTAGAAAGGCCTTTAGAATCTAGTTAGTTTAACAGAGCAGAACAAAGTGAGGATTTCAGCATGAGATGACCTGGTCTGAATGCCAGCTTGATTAATTAGACTAGTTGTGTAGTCTATGGCAAGTTATCTCCCTAAGGCTGCTTCTTATCTTTGAATGGGAGTAGTTATACCTACCTACCTAATAAAGTCTTAAGATCATCATACCAGATAATATATAGAGCATGGCACATACCAAGTGTTCTTTATATGCTGCGAAGGTAACAATTTAGTTAATTATCATTATTTATTACATCTCCCTCATTTTACAAATAGTGAGGAAACTGAGGCCCCAGATAGGGGAAGTGACGTAGGCAGTCATTCAGCTAGGAAGCAGCAGAATGAGGCCAGGACCTACACTTCTCCACTAGACCAAAGGGCTTTTCTGTACTCAGAAAGGTACAGGGGCTGTAAGAAAGCCTCAGTGAATAAATCATTGATTGACTGGCAGCACAGATCCCCCCTCTGCACAGCTTCTGAGTCTATGCTGGGATGGAGGGGCTGGCTGCTCAGTACTTTCATACGGAATTCCTCTGTTTAGACCACGCTTTTCTGAACTCCCAGTCTCTGTATGTGGAAATTTTCATTTATTTAAAAAAAAATCTATTAAGGTTGTCTGTGCTGGGGACTCTGCCAGACTCTAGAGATAGAAAGTTGAAAGAAAATAGTTCTGTCCCTTAAGGAGAGTATAGGCTACTGGAAACACAAAGAAGTTAAAAGGTGTAAACAATTGGACTACACAGGTTTGAAGAGAGTCTTTCAAGGCCCCTCCTGATGGCTCCCCTGAAATCTGCACTGATGACCATCCCTACTCCCTTCCAAATAAAATTAATCTTCTTTTCTGGTTTCTCATCCTTTGTTAATACCTCCACGAACTCACCACATTCTCTCACCTATGACCATTATTTGTGTCCTGGTTCATTTCTCACTAGACTGTAAATTATATAAGCAGTAACTATACATTTTATTTATGTCTCAATCTCCCAAATGGCTATCAGAGTGCTTTAAACCTACCAAGCATTAAAATGTTGGCTAAATTCAACAGAGTATGGAAAAAAGAAAAACCCTCATCAACTTTAGGGCAATATATGTTTACCCCTATCACATATATCCTTACCATGATCTGAAATGTTTGGTGTACAGAGAACCTGGGAAAGAGGAAGGGAGATGATTGAGGAGAAAAAAAGAACAAGGAGAGATGGGCACTTTAGGAACTTAGAACTAAAGAACAGTTCTTCATGCTTCGCTGTAAATTTTTAATCGCTCTCAATTAAAAAATTTCTATTGTGGCTAACAGTACAGACTTTGGAGTCTGACAGACTTGTCTGACTTTTCACTCTAATGCTCACTAGTTTTTGACCTTGGTCAAACTGGTGAGCCGATCTAAGTCTCAGTTTCTTAATCTGTAAAAAGGGGACGATTGTATTCTCACGGGGATGTGCGGATTGAGTGGGCTAGTGTATGTAAAGTCCCTAACGTAGTGACTGGCATAATAAAAGGGAGCTGCTCCTCTTCACTGAGGTAGTGGGATAGGATTTGTCCCAACCGCACAGTGCAAATGGGGAAAACAAACAAAAAGGTAAAGAAGGATCAGATGACGCAACACAATCAGGAAAATTTCAGAGGAACTGGCCTAGAAGGTCCATTACATTCTCCTGAGGAATAAATCTCTTTTAACTGGGTGTCCACATCCCAGTCCTGGAAGACTCACCGTCACCCCGTATTTGAGTGCTAGTCCAGCCAGAGTGTCTCCAGGCGCCAACGGATGCTCCAGGCGTCTTTCCCTCACTGGGGAGCAAGCCGACTGCACCAGGCTTCCGTAAGAACGAGCCCTGCCCCCTTGAAGCAGTCCTGATCCCCCGAGGGGATCTTGTCTAGAGGGAGAAGCCATCTCCTCACCCTGCCGGCAGCTGGGTTGCACTGCAGGACACCGAGCGAAGTGACCTATAGGTGGTAGGCCCGGGGACTGGGGACGGATAGCTAGGGGATTCCTCTTACTTTCTGTATTATTTCCCAAGTCTCCCCCGGCAGTACGCACTCACCCGCCACCCTCGTTTCTCCTCCCTCCAAACCCCTGTTCCCACAAATCTGTCCTTTGAGTATAGAGTCTCTGTAATACCCCTCCGACTTTCGACCCTCTACAACTCGCGACACTGACCTCTGACCTTTGAACCCTAGACAGTTTTCTCAACATTCGGCTCAATTTGCTCCCAGATCCGGCAGCCGGGCCTCAGGCCTGCCCTACACCCCAGTTCCACCCTGTCCTGGTGATGGTCCTCTCGGGAAGGGAAGAAATCAGGCCCACAGGTGGGCTTTCGCCGTCTACGAAAAGCCCACCTTTGGGAGAGTTTGAAGTACACTTTCCACTTAGAGATCCTCAGAGCCCCACTCCGCATCGAATGAGTCACATCCTCAAATTCGGGTTCCACATCTATCCCTCCAGATGCTTCGAATATGACAAGATACAAGGGCCTGAATCCAGCCGGCCGGCAAGCTCTTTGATAAAAGACTTCATTTCCCAAAAGGCTATGCGTCTGAGGGGTCGCAGGGCACCATAGGAAATGCAGTCCCCCTTGGTGGGCTGGAGGCGGGCTTTCGGGATCTCGCAGTGCCTGCGTGGAAGCGCGTCCCCGGAAGTAAGAAGGCCAACCGGAAAGAGACCAGAAAGGAAGGAGACGCCCCACCCTTGCTACGGTGGCCTGAAAGGAGTGGCAAAGAGTGCCGTAGGATTTATTATTTCTGGGACTCACAGTCGTGATGTCTTTTAAGAGAGAGGGGGACGATTGGAGTCAACTCAATGTGCTCAAAGTAAGCGCGAGAGGGGAGCGTCTAGAGCAGCTTCCGCTGCCCTCCGAAGGCCGCGAAGGAGTCGTTTTGTTGCTCTAGCCACAAATCGGGGGGCGGGAGAGAACAGGCAACTGGTGCTTGGCTGTGAGTCCTCGTCCTTGCTCCTATCCTGCTGATCTTTCCGGACTTTTTCCCTTTCCCTCTGCAGAAGCGAAGAGTCGGGGACTTACTGGCCAGTTATATCCCAGAGGATGAGGCGCTGATGCTACGGGATGGACGGTGAGGGCAAAGAGTGGATCAAGCCTGAGGGTTCTGACATTAGAGGCTTAACAATAAACTTGTTAAGGAGGAGAGCGGGAGTATCTAGCATTTTTTGGTGGGGAGTGAGGGACAGGGATGTGGGTGGTGGAGATTGCGATAGTTGGGAGTTGGGCTTTGGAAAGGACTGCTAGGACAGGGTAGGACCTACAGCAGAGACCCCACTCCCCAGGGACTATTTATCTTCTCTCCAGCTTTGCTTGTGCCATCTGTCCCCACCGACCTGTACTGGACACCCTGACCATGCTGACTGCCCACCGTGCAGGCAAGAAACATCTGTCTAGTAAGTTTGCAGGAAGAAAGGTGATAGAGAATAAACCCTTAAAATGTATGTAGCACACTCATGGTGCTCTGCTTATAATTCTCTTGCCTTTCTCCTCAGGCCTGCAGCTTTTCTATGGCAAGAAGCGGACAGGAAAGGGAATGGAGCAGAATCCAAGACAGCAGAATGAATCGGAGAGGGAAGAGACCAAAGCAGAGGTAATCAGAGATGGAAATGTGTATTCCAGGCAGGATTGTGCTGCATACCTTAGGCCTGAAGGGCTTTGGTTTCTAGAAAGAAGCACTGACTCTGTCTCCCATTTCCATTCCAGGCTCCTCTGTTAACCCAGACTCGACTTATCACCCAGAATGCTCTGCACAGAGCTCCTCACTATAACAGTTGCTGTCGCCGGAAGTACAGGTCTGTGAGGTAGGAAAATCAGGGATGGGGGGGTAAGAAAGTAGGTAGATGGTTCTTAAGTTGTTGTTTTCCAAGTTGTGTTCTCAGGAATACTAATGTTCAGGAGATGTTAATTGGTATTTCAGGAAAGTGACAATTTTGTAATTTAAAAAAAGTTTGGGAAATGGCACTTAGTAGGATGACAGAGTAGGATGGTTTTAAAAAAATACTTTATTTATTTATTTTCAGAGAGGGGGAAGGGAGGGAGAAAGAGAGGGAGAGAAACATCAGTCGGTTGCTTCTTGCATGCCCCTAACTGGGGACCCAGCCCACAACCCAGGCATGTGCCCTGACAGGGAATCAAACCAGTGACCTTTTGGTTTGCAGGCCAGTGCCTAATTCATTAAGCCACATCAGCCAGGGCAGGATGCTTTTTTAAATCCTCACCCGAAGATATGTTTATTTTTTTTTTTTTTTGAGAGGAAGAAGGGGTGAGAGAGAGAAACATCGATGTGAAAGGACCATTCATTGGTTGCCTTCCATATGTACCCCAACTGGGGATCGAACCTGCAACTGAAGCATGTGCCCTGACTAGGAATTGAACCCACAACCTTCTGGTGTATGGGATGACCACCCAGCCAGGACCAAAGTAGAATACTTTCTAAAAAGTGTATGTTTATTGAATTTTTTAGAGAGAGAGGAAGGGAGAGAAACATCAATGTGAGAGAGAAACATTGATCACTTGCCTCCCGTAAGCACCCCGACAGGGCATCGAACTGGAAACCTAGGTATGTGCCCTGACTGGAAATTGAACTCCTAACCTTTTAGTGTATGGGATGATGCTCCAACAAACTGAGCCACACCAGCAGGGCTAAAGTAGGATGCTTTTGAAGAATAGTAACATTAATATACTTTAAAAGCTCTACAAAGTCTTGAGATAAAAGTCTTTAGAATTTTTAACCTAGCTTTTCGTAAATTCATTTGATTCTGAAAGTCTTTTTACATAGGACACATTATTATCTTGAGGAACACCGTTTAGGAAATACTGTTTTAAGGGGTTGGGAATCACAGGAGAGATGGCTCTTTGCTTTATTGCTTTGACAGACTGTGATTCTTCTCTACCCAGACCAGAAACATCTCGTCCCTCTGTCTCGCCTTCCCCTTTGCCACCCTCAGAGGTTGAACTCCAAAGTGGGAAGATCAGTAGGGACCCTGAGCCTGAAGCTGGCTTACAGGCCAAGGAGTTAGCAACTGTCTCATCCCCTGCACCTATGAGTCCCACGAGGAGACGAGCCCTGGATCATTACCTCACCCTTCGAAGGTGAGTATGCAGAATCACTTTTCCCTTTTTTCTATGACTCCTGTCTTTTGAAACCTTCTTGGTTTTTCTTGTCCCGCTGACTTCTCAAAAACTTTCTTCCCTGACCAATTATATTTTTTCTTGTGTTTCCAGCTCTGGATGGATTCCAGATGGACGAGGTCGATGGGTAAAAGATGAGAATGTTGAGTTTGACTCTGATGAGGAGGAACCTCCTGATCTCCCCTTGGACTGATACCCTGTTTCCCCATTTAATTCAGAAATAAACTACAGTGGGCGCTGGGAGCCTAACTTTCCTCAAGTCTGGTTCCTTGTCCCACTTTAGGATTTCAGAAGTGTTCCTTCTTGGCCTGGCCAGTCCTTCCCTGCAATGTACATACACAGCTCCCCATACTTCCAACCCCTCCCCCACCTTCTATCAAAGTCATGCCAAGCGTCAGCTGCATGCAACCCGGTGCCCTATTAATAAGTCTGTCAGAAGAAGGTCTTTGCCCTTCATGGTATCTGCCTTCTTTCCTATCTCTACTCAAAATCCTTTCCTCCTTCAAATCACATGAGGGTTGTGGGTAGAAACTGGGGTGGCGGCGGGCCTGACCACATCTGGAAACAGGGCTGAGGCTAAGTATCCTGTGAAAGTAGAAGAGACTAAAGGCACTGGCAGAGTTATGGGGAACACCAAGGGAGGGAGCTCCCCCACCTCTTCCTCGTAACTTGAACCTCCCTGCCTGTTGATCCCCAGAGTATAAATAATCCCCTGATGAACTGGCAGTAACCCTTGGGTGTTAGCGCCAAGATTTCCACTCCAAAGCCCAAGGAAGGAGGCAGGCAGGGTGGACAGAAGGACCTTTATTTACAGGAAAGAGGGATAGATGAGGATTCAGGGCTCCCAGCTATTGATGGTAAATGCAAAGGTAGTGTCATCTCTTTTTTTGCTGGCGACCTGTAAAGGAGGAAAAGTAAATACGAAATTTGTCCCATCACTTTTTGCAAAGGTGGTCTTCTTCCCAGTTCCTTGGCTAGACTTGTAAAGAGGTAATGTCTTAGGCCACCAAACATGCTCATGCCACATTAATAAAAGAAAAGAAGAAATGACACAACAAAAATACTATGCTTCCAAACAGGTATGTCTAGCTTCCTTTCTACTTTTCTGCAGGTATAGATTTGGGGCAGGGGACTTTTCTCTCTACTTTTGGACCACTTATGGTATTTGAATTTCTCATGTTAGTATCGCTTGGGCGGCACCCCCAGCTGTTAGTAAATCCTCTTTAGGACTGTCCACCAGTTTCTGCACCAACTTGAGCCTCCCTCCCAACACCATGTCTGCAGTTACTCACGTAGTTCATTGTTCCGGGTCATGGCCTGGGCTGCCCGAGCTCGTGGCCCCTGCTGTGTAAAATGGTAGCCGAAGCGGACAATGGAGGGACACTGTTCAAGCACAGTGGCCATCTCCATCTCCACTGCATCACCAGGCCACTGGCGCTGGGGGAGGGAGAGACGAAAGCTGTCAGCCATTCTCTGGGTTATTCACTGCTCCAGATCACCCACCCTTTGGAAGGTCAAGGAGGCTTGTTTCTCTAGAGTGGATCATGAAAGGTGCTGATTTGGCTGCCTTCACAGAGACAATAAATGAAGAGAAACCAACAAGATCAGATGAGATCCTGACCCAGTGGCTGCCTCAGGGAGGAGACTCGGGAAGCATTAGCTGATTGCAAAGCCCAAGGGAAGGGAATGCTGACCTGGTTGTCTACACGGAGCTCAGTGAGTGTGGCATTTTCCCGAACTGCCTTCAGCACAGCCATGAGCCCTGTGCTGCTAATGAAGTTGGATTCAATGTTCAGGCTCTGGAGGCTACGATTCTCACGCAACATGTCAGCCACCACCTGGGTAGTAGGGACTTGGGTTAGGTTTAAGGGCCAGTTTCACAGATGACTGAGGAGAGCAAACAGGAGCAAGAGGGAAACAGCTCTTTGAGATGAGTCCTTGAGGAGCTGTAGGTAGGGCTAGAGGGAGACGGAAGTGAGGGTAGGTAGTAGGGGAAGCAGGGAGATTAAGTGTGCAGTAGAATCAAGGCGGGGCAGAGAGGTTGTGGCTCTTTGGGAGGATGATCTGAGGGTTTCAGAGCTGTGAGCCTTAAGACTCAGGGTAGGCGTCTCCATCAGGGCTACCCTAGGAGAGCATGAGGGGAATAGCACCCCCAGTACAGCCCTTTATGACAACCCTGCCAGGGAAGCATGTCCAGTTATGGGGAGAGGGCTAGGGATGTCAACCAGCCTTACATTGGCAATTGGGTCACCACTCTTCGTGGCCACTAGACTGAGGCTCCGGACGTGGGTATTTGTCTTCATGGCCTCACACAATTCAGTTAGCTTGGGTATTGGGATGTCCTATTAGAGCGGAACAGATGGTGGGCCAAGGAACTCACATGTCAGCAGTTATCCAAGTGTTGTTATTTGAGGATGGGGATCAAATACCTGTATATTATTGAGGTTCACCTCCTCCAGCTCCTTGTCATTGCTTTGCACACGCTTTAGTATCTCCTCGATGTTTGTGGGATTTGGGGGCTCATCTGGCACTGGCTTATACTTGTCAGGCTGCACCACACCTGTGGGTGAGGGCAGGAAGGAAACCCCATATCCCCTACAACCTTCTCCCTGTTGGTTCTCTTATCATTTATGCACATGCCCCCTCCCCGATTCACCTGTTTCATCCTTTGCTACCTTTCCTCAGACTCTGGGACTGCCTGTCAAGAGCCCTGGGGCCATGCTCTCGAACATACTCACTGCTAATGCCTTCGGTGTTGCAGATTTCTCCACTACAGAGGGCATCATAGTATTGCTTGTTGCTCATCAGTGTGTACATGCCCAGAATTGCTGGAAAGAGGAAGCAGAGGGGGCATATGGAATGAGAAGGGATTTGTTCCAAGCCACCCCTCCCGCCTCATTCTGACTCTGTTGCATTTTTTAAGCTTGACCTCTTCCATTCTTCCAAAGAGGTTCCTCCTCCCTTGGCCCCAGGGGTCCTTTCTGTAAATTGCTTAAGGCAGTGGTTTTTAAAACACTGAGAGAGGGCTAAAGGAAGGTCCCTAAGGAGCCACTAGAGGGTGAGGAAGTCTGTCAGCCTTCCTCCTGATTTCAGCCAGAAGAGTTCCACTTTTATTTGCTTTATAATCCCTGTAAAAATGCCCTTGAGATGTTAACTTATTTAATTAAAAAAACACACAAATGGATGACTAACATAAATAAGAAAAATTGAAAACCACTACCTAAGGCTTTCTCAAACATTCATGTCCTGGTTCAGGGCCTTCCTCACTAATCCCATACCATGAATAGGAGCCCCTGCCCCCGATCTTCCCACCCTCCTCAACTTCCCCTGCTGCCTACCTGCAATATCACACATTTCAGCATCTGTGGCATTGGCCAGTGCCGCCTCCAGCTCAGGCTCCAGAGTGATCTGCTCCTCTGGTGGAATTTCCCTTTTGGGCTGAATATAGGGTTTCCCTGATGGGGAGAGGAAGGATGATTCAGGGAGAGGCCATTTCTCCTAAGCCTGGCCTCCAACTTCCTTTTCTTCTCTGGGAGGTTTTGGAATGCTGGGTCGCTAGGGGACAATAGAAAGCCTGAATCCCCTACAAGCTCAGGGCTCTTGAGTCCCCTGATCTTTTATAAGAGTTGAAGAGTGCAAGCTTGCATGCAGGTATCAGGGCAGCGGAGTTCCTGAGCAGCCAGGAGCTGGCAGGGAAGCTGGAGGGGGAACATATGAGAGGGAGACATTTGTGTTGTGGGGGGCACGGACGGCAGGGTCTCCATACCCTTCTTCTCGCCTGTGAAGGGTACCAAGTCATCTCGCTCTTTGACCTCTAGTGCCTGCTGCTCCAGGTACTGCAAGAGGGCCTCTCGGTCCAGTGGCCCTGTTGGGCTCTTCTTTGTCTGGTCACGTTGTCTTAGTCCAGCTGGCAGGAGCATGTTCTTAGGGATGAGGTTTGGGGAACAAGTCAGGCCTCCCATCTGATGCGAGGCACCTCCAGGGCTCCCTAAAACATCTCCAGACACCTGTTCCTGGGTCCTGTTGGGACTCCAGGCCCTGTAGGTAGCCCTGGTCTCAGCCGCCCCGGGCCCTGCACCCTTCCCCAAATGCCTGGGGACTGCCCCTGGTTCCTTGTTCTGGAGCCCCTACCTCGGGGTCCATCTCCTGTAGCTCGCAGTCCAGCTGCTCTAGCTCCTCAGGGCTCAAGGTCCTTAGGATCTCATCTTCATCTATGTCTCTGTATTTCTCCAGTTCCTTCAGATACGATGACATGACGGCCCCCACCCCCTCCCCACAGTGTGGCACTCACAGAGCCTGAGGAACATGGGAAAGTGGTTGGACAATAGAAAGACCTATAGGGACAAACACAGTAGGAACACACACAGACCAGCCAGCGAGCGGAACAATGAACTGGATGCCTTCATGTTAGAAATCTAGGTGGGCAGATGGGAAGATGCGGGGGGAGTTAGGTTGTCTAGTTAGAACCAGAGCCGCCTCCTTCCTGCTTCCCCAGCTTCCAGCCAGTGTGTATGAGGATCACGGGCACCCAGGCTGGATCTGTCTGCCCACTGTATGAGAAATATCCTGGCGGCACCCCTCCCCTATACAACTTCGCCAGTAGGGCCTCTTGACCTAGCACAGCTGCCCTGAGCCCTGCCAACACAGCTGGCCCCAGGCCCAGTTCCTATTGAAAGAAAAGGGGGAGGTGGGCAGACAGCTTCAGGGATATTCCTCCTCTTTGCCCCATAATCCAGTCTTTTCCCCAAACTGGCTTAAGAAAGCAAGGATTGGGGTTGTGGAGATGAAAACAGTTCTCTTACTCCACGCTCATTTCTTCTTTTATTGTGGGGGATCAAGATTTCACTCTCTACATTTGCTAAAATTCTAAAATCCTAAGGGAAACCAAGGCACAGAGAAGCTGAAGGAGCAGGCACTTCCAGGTTGGGGGAAGGGCAGTATGGCCTCAGGAGGAAGGGCTGAGTCTCCATAATTTGTCCCTGGCATTGGACAGGAAGGTGACACCAGACCAATGGGTGAAAAATGCCTTCTAAATGGGATAAAGTTTCTTTAAAAACAGTGGATTAAATCTGCACAATCTTTTACAATACAAAAAAAAAACAACCGAGCTACACATACACACCATGCTGAATATGAAAGAGGCAGAAAGTGTGCGATATTTAAATTGACGATGTAAACTGCACAGTTACGGGATATGACGGACAGTGTCAGAAACTTACATTGAGTGACAGAGACAGAGACAGACTTTGTATAATTCCCAGTAGGAACCACTTCCCAGAGCCATCTCCCACCAGGCTCTGATCCATGAGCCCCCTGCCTTCCCCACCTACCAGTCCTGGTGGCCACTTCCCTCCTCACCTCCCCTTCTGTCGGTCTGTCTGTCTGTTCTACCGGAGCACTGTCCCTGTGGCAGGAGGAGCCCAGTGCCTGCTGCCAGGGGAAAGGGTGGGGGAACAGTGAGCTCAGCATTTTATTATTTTAGCTCTGGCCAGGTGGGGGGTAGTGGGAGATCACATATACACAGCCCCCATACCCTGCCCAGCCCTGGGAGCCTCTAGTGGCCACCAACAGCCATGACACCTCCTCCCTTTTCCTTCACACAAGCTTAGGTCCTGAAAATTGGAGTTACACGAGAATCAGAGAGATCTTACTTCCTTGGTGTCTGCTGTGTCCAAAGCAGTGACTGTAAGGTGATATAAAGGCTTAGTGTAAGGCTTTTGTTTCATGTCTAAGTTTAAGGTATTTCCTTAAACTCCTTGAGGAAACTCCTTCCTTAAAGTATTCATTCCTCTAGTTGGAGGAATGAATACTTGACAATTTAAAAAGGGCAGCTGTTAAACATTTATAAAGACCCACATATACATACTCAGGCATTCACAAATACTTATTGCTCCCAACCCTAGATTAGACATCAAACAAAAGGGATCCTTCTATTTTATTGGATTAAAAAACACAAACAAAACCAGTAGGAACTAGGAGAAAGGATGTCGAAAGAAATATAGAAAAGGGCTGGGCAAAGATTAGAGATGACAAAGGGAGAAATGGGGAGTGGAGGGGGGACACTGAGAGCCCGAGTCAGGCAGGAAAGAGGTTTTACGAAACAGACATCTCTTCATTTGATGACAATTTTCTGGCGCAAGGCTCGAGGCCCAGAGCCAGGGAGGGGCTCAGGAGGTGGTGGGCCTGGGCCCAGGGCAGAGGCAGTGGGTGGCAGTCCATGGGCAGTGATGTACTTCTTGTAGGCCTCACGGATGATCTTGAAGGCTCGAGCAGTGGCGTAGGGTATGTCTGTAACAGGGTCCCGGTAGAGGGCTGGACGGTGGGTCACCGGGCAGACCTCCCGAACAGGGACCTTTGGGGGCCGCACTTGGGGAAACCATTCCTCGAATGTTGCATCATCGCTAAAAGTGATGAAGGTGCGTGAGCAGCGAGCAGGAGGGATGACGGGTCCAGACCCAGCACGGGGAGCCGTGGGAGCGG
The DNA here is from genome assembly GCA_004027735.1 of Carollia perspicillata. Taxonomy (NCBI): domain Eukaryota; kingdom Metazoa; phylum Chordata; class Mammalia; order Chiroptera; family Phyllostomidae; genus Carollia; species Carollia perspicillata. The sequence goes on from PVKM010008747.1 coordinate 37,657, forward strand.
GATCAAGTCTGAAGGAAAAGACAGAGAAAAACACAAAGAGCTGAAACAGAAAACAAGAGATAAAAAAAGAGATCAGCGAGGTGAGGAAAGAGGAGGCGGCAGAGTGAGGGTGACATTCTGAGAGAGTTCATTAAGTGACAGATGGAAAAGAAAGCTGGGCTGGATGGAAAAACAGAGAGAGGGAGAAAAGAGGCTACAAGGGAAAGAGACAGGGAGCTGAAGGGGAGAGGAATCTGAAACACAGCGAAGTGTCAGTGAGAGCCATGTGAGGAAAGCAAGGGAGGTAGGTTCTGAAAATAAAGCTGAGAGAAGGAAGAAACCTCCCTTCTCTTTCCCCCTAGAGAGTCACTCACCCTTCCACATCAACATTCTCCTCTTTAGGGCCCGGCTCCCCCACCAGTGGTACTGTCACCGAATGATAGGTGATTGTAGGCCCAGGGCACTTCCGCTTCTTGTGAACCTGCTTCTTTTTGTCAGCCTCCAGCCGCTCATATGTCTCTTCAAGGTCAAAAGAAGGAATGAAAGGATGGTCAGTTGTCCCTCTTTCCACATCGCAGTTCTGTCCTACAATCTCTCCATTATCTTCCTGGCTGTCCAGTCACTGCCTACCAAGCCCATTATCAAAGTCCTCTAGGGTCCTCTAGCACCTCCCATCTTAAACGTTTTCTGCTTGCCCCTCCGGAAATTGTCTTTGCTCACCATTTCTAAAGTCCACTTGGCCCCT
>PVKM010008748.1:0-26628 GCA_004027735.1 Carollia perspicillata
CCAAAAGCCCTTATCTGTGCAAAGCTATGTTATTTAAATTTATAACTGCTGCCTATTGAGTTCTAGTAATATGCAGAATGCAGGGTTTGGGAGTAAGTTTCCCTGGAAAATTAAAGGTGCAGAAGAAAGTGATTTTACTATAATATTTGATTGAACACTTTAGGATACCTACATGGGAACTTTCACTTGCTACTGAACTCTGCAGGCTGTCCTTGGTCACCACCGAATTCTGAGATGCAGTGGCAACTAGATGTAGCCCTTGGCTGGCAGAAGGAAAGAATACGGGATGAAAGCCCCAAGACCTATGAGGTTTGAGCCTTTGTTGTGCCACTTGCTGGCTGTGCAGACTTAGGTTGGTCATTTACCTCCATGTTCTCTTCCATAAAATAGAACTTATAAGACTTGTAGAGGGAGCAAGGTATGGTACACTAATTTGCTTCCATGACATGGTTTCCTCACCAGTACAATGGAGATGATGTTTCACAGGGTAGATGTGAGAAAGACACTCAACAGAATGCCTGCCTGGTACATAGCTGATACCTAATGAATGTTACTTTCAGTGGCTGACATCCTTTGCTATGAGTTTCAAGTCAGAGAACTGCATTATAACCTGCAAATCAGTCTATATACATAGTAAGTATTATTAGTTCAACCCCATAGTAGTGGTGGGTGGGGGTGCTGCAAGGCAGAAGCCACTCACTGCAAACTTCTATATTCAAAAGGACACAATTGAAAGCTTCATCACAAAATGGTAAATATATTGTGCCTGAAATGTCATCACCTGAAGGACATAGGCCGGACAGAGCACTTTCGCATTGATAGAGGGTGACAAACTGCCAAAACAAAGTGAAATACTAGTTTAAGCCTTTGCTCTTTCCTGGACAGTGGACATTAGAAATACATAGAAATTCTCAAGGGCACAAGCAATGTGGCATCCTAGGCATGACTTCTCATAATTCTTGCTAATTATGACACCAAGGATTTGCCCCAGACCTGGACATGGGCTAACTTCAAGGGCTCAGGTTCCCAGGTAAAAAAACACAGCTGTGTCATGCTTCCTGGAACTTGGAATGAATAAAATGTTTTAGATCCTTCTCTGAGGAAGAAAATTATAGGGGAAGTTTCAAGGGGAGAAGAGGGGAAAGAGGATGCCCATTTTACTACCCCAATCTCCTTTTAAATAGTTCTTAACCATTGTGCGGTCTGGAGCAAGCAGGTGGTGTTTGTGGGGTTACAAGAGCATGGAGGTGGTATGGCAGGGATAGTGGCTCAGATGCTGGCTTTGCTCCGTGGACCTTAAGCACCCCCTGGAATACAGAAGCAGCATGATCCCAAAAGGGCACAACATAGGCTGGGAGAGGTGGCTGGGCTGCAAGGTAGCCATTCAGTGGTGGTGGCAGCTAAAAAGGAAGTGGCAAATCAATGAAGTAAGGCCTAAATGCATGCTAGATGAGAGGAATGTATTTTGCATTGGTGCTGTGTGGAGCAGAGTATTATCATAAATTTGACTCTAATTCTAAGAGTATTTGGGGCAGCTTATGGATTAAGACATTGCAAAGTAGGATATTTAAAGAAATAAACTTGGATAGAGACAATCTAAAGAAATGGTTCTCAATACTGGCTATATAATAGAATCATCTGGAGAAATATCAAAAATAGACATGCTTAGGCTACACCCCCAGTTGAACAGGAACCCCTGAGGGTGTGGCAAGTATTGGTCTGTTTTCTAAGTTGCCTTGGTGATTTTAATGTGCAGCCAGGATGAGAATTACTGATCTAAAAGAAGCAGGAGGGGCAGATGCTACCAAGCGTCCTGACATGAGTAAGTTAAGTCAGTGATTCTTAACATTGGCTGCACATTAAAATCATCTGGGCAGGTTTTGGAACTCCCATTGCCCAGGCTGCTACCCTGACTGACTGTATCAGAATCTCTGGGGGTGGAACCTCATCATCAATTTTTCCCCCTTTTTATATGTGGAATCTAATGAACTAACAAGCAAAATAGTGACACACCCATAAACAGAGAGGAAGCTGATAGCTGTCTGGTGGAGCGGGGGAGCTGGGTGAGGTGGGTGGAGGGATTAAGCAAAGAGGAAAAAAACTCATGGACATAGTCATCAGTTGTTTTTAAAATTTGCCAGATAATTCTAGTCTGCGGCCAGGATTGAGAACTGCTCTGTGTAGTAGTTCCCAAATGTGGCTGTACAACAGATTCAAGGGGAGAGGAGCTGGGAGCTCCTGATATAGATACTAAATTTGGCCCTGACAGCTAAGGCTATTCTTTTGACAAATGTTTGTTGGGCATATACTATATTTCAATCCTGCGTTAGGTACTGGGCATACAGTTATGAACAAAACAGACAAAGCTCTTGCCATCATGAAGCTTATATTCAAGTAATTATATAGTCAACCAGAGGGTGAAAGCAGAAGTATTTGTTGGCTTTGTTTGGTATTGAATCTACTATGTGCCTGGCACATAGTAGGCACTCAATAAATAATTGTTGAATGAATGAATGATTGACTAAATGGTGACTTAGTGCTCTGAAGAAAAATAAAGTGGATAAGGGGAATTCTGTGTGTATGTGTGTGTGTGCGTGTTTCCGTTTTACTTGGGATGGTCCGGGAGCACCTCAATGAGAAGGTGACTTTTGAGCAAAGACTGGAAGGAAATAGGAGAACAAGACACATGGCTATCTGGGGATACAGTGTTCTTGGCAGAGGAAAACCAATAGCAAATTGCATCCGAGGTGGGAGTGTGCTTGTTATCTTAGGGGAGCTGTAAGGAGGCCAGTGTGGCTGGAGTGAGTGACTGAGTTAGTGGGCAGAAGTAACAGAATGATAGAGAGATAACGGAATGGGAGAGAGGGAGTGAGTAGTTCATATAGGGCCCAGTAGACAATGGTAAGGTCTTTGGCACTAAAGGAAACATAATGGCTTCTTTGTCTATCTGACACTGGAGATCATTATGTATTCATATATACAGAGTAAGGCAGAAGTAGGTTTACAGTTGTTCATATGAAAATTAATACAATAATTAATAAATAAGAATAACTGTTTCATGTACTCACAACCTATATATACACTGGTGTTTTCCTGGAGGTCAAAGCACACCACACAGTTAGACCTTTATTTTAAGGCAGTCCTTTACTTCTGTCAGGGCTCCACTGGCTAACAATGAGGGGCAGGTGAAAAATCTTTACCTGTACATTGCTTCTACTCTCTACTTTAAAACTTTATGTGATCAAAACACAGTATTGGATAACAGTTATTTCTGAGATATGTATAATTTTTGGCTCAAAAATTGCAATCATTTCATTAAGGAATCATACAAATTAGAAAAAAAGACAAACCTAAAACCCTAGAATTCTGGGCTCAGGCCTTGGTTTTTTATTCAGAAACAGGAAAAGATGGGGTGTGACATGGTGGAAGGAGCACCAGCCAGAAACTCAGGAAAGGCAGGCTCTGCAACTAGCTACACATCCTCATGCAACCACTCAGACTCTATGGGCCTCTCTGCTCATCTGTAAAATGAAAATTAGGCATTGTGTGATTTCAAAGGACCCCTACAGGTCTCTGGTTGTAGGTAGCTAAAAAAAGTTGAATGAGGCTGATAGCTAAAGGAATGCTAGAAAGGAGGGTGCTGGTCTTAGAAAATAGGTATTTCCTGTGGAAATCAGGAGCTGTGTTGAGGCATTATCCTGTGTTCCAGGAGACATCAGTGATTGAAATTTGACCTAAGGAAGTAGAAATGATACTGAGAGAGAAGTTTCAAAAGACCCACCGTTAGGGGGGTAGCAAGTAGTAAAAAGATCACTGGGCTTTTTTGAGAGTCAGAAAGACTACATTTGAGTCTTAGCTTCACTACTTAGAGCTCAGTGAACACTGGGAAGTTACTTCTGACTTCTCTGACTCTATGTTTTCATATGTACCATGAAGATGTAACTACTTTCTCACAAGAGGACCAAATGAAATTATGTGTATGTATTTCATATGCATTTTATATGTGTGCAATCATAAAGGACCAAGATGAGAGGACTCTATGGATTATCCTTTGGGCCAAGGTTTCTTGAAAAAATATAGTAAGACCTCAGTTACCTTGAATATGAGAGAGATCCCATTAGTTGAATTATCTGATGAAATCAGGTAACCAGAATAAATCCCTAAATTTTACTGTTGGTTGCTAGTTGTTCTAAAGTGTCCAAATGTGCTTTGTTAACTTAAGAAGTCTTGTATACTGCATATATTTGAACTGACTTTTTTTATAAAATGATTGGGGTCATTTGGGCTTATCAGGACCATAATTCCAAATATCACTTTTTAAGTGTCTAGGCTAAATGCATAGCAGTCCTTTTGGATGTATCTAGGAAGTTATTTCCAGGCACAGAAAAATTCTAGATATTTGAGAGATCCACATAACCAGAATGGACTTGAGACTTTATTGTCTATTCTATACTCTAATAATTTGTATTGCCAGCCCTGATCTCCCCATTTAATTCTAGATTTAACTATCCAACTGCTTATGTGATCTCTCTACTTAAATGTCTGATGCCCTCTCAGTCTTACACAGCCCAGAGTTCTTGTTCCCTCTCTCCTTCCCACCTTTGTTCTTCTCCCTGTCTCACCAATTGGTACCACAAGCCATTTCATTTCTCAAGGCAAAATTGTAGGAATCACCCTTGATATTTCTATTTTCCTCACTCCTAACATCTAGTCCATTAGCAGGTCCTATTGACTTTACCTTCCAAATATATTCCAAATCTGTTCACTTCTTAGCACCTCTACTACCACCCTCCTAGTCCAAGCCACAATTTCTTGGCTGGGTAAGTATAACAGCCTCCTAACTGATCTCCCTACTTTAACCCTCCCATTCTTATCTCATTCTTCAAAAGTAGCCAGAGGGATTTTTAAACTGAACTAACAAGCAAAGTAGAGACAGACTCATATATAGAAACCAGGCCAACAGCAATGGGAGCTTTAGGGAGTGGAGGGATCGAGCAAAAAAGAAAAGACTCATGGACATGGACAATAGTGTGGTGATTGCGGGGGCAGAGGGAGTGGGTGAAAGTGGAAGAGAGTATAACGGGGATAAATGGTAATAAAAATATAATAAAAATAAACTATAAAAATAAATAAAATTGCCCTGGCTGGTGTGGCTCAGTGGACTCAGTGAAGCCTGAAAACCAAAGGGTCACTGGTTCCATTCCCAGTCTAGAGCATGTGCCTCGGTTGTGGACTAGGTCCCCAGTAGGGGGCATATGGGAGGCAACCACACATTGATGTTTCTCTCCCTGCCTCCCTTTCCCTCTCTAAAAATAAATAAATAACATCTTTAAAACATTTAACATATAAATAAAATAAAATTCATAAATTACATTATGTTACTCATCTGTTTAAAAATCTTCCACAGGATTTCTACTGCAACCAGAAAAGTAATCCACACTCCTGTCCATGGCCTACAACAGGCCCTAATATGATCTGGTCCCTAGCTTCTCTCTAACCTCATCTTATACTACTTTACTTCTCACTAGGCTCTATCTAGGTACTAGCCTTTTTTCTTTTCCTCTAATGTGTGATGCTCATCCCATCCTTGGGTCTTTGTGCTTTCTGTACCCAGTGCCTGGAACACACTGATTCCAGATCTTCTTGTGGCTGCTTCCTTCTTGTAACTAAGGTCTGGTGTTTCTGGACTTATTGGACCAGACTAATCTAGCCATAGACTAGATATACTGGCTCTTCTTTCTTTTTGTTTTCGTTCAGATTCATTCAGGAATTACACAAATAATTACTGAGTACCTACTATGTATGTCTTTTCTAGGCAAGTGGGGATACAGTGAACAGACAAATATCTGCCCTCATGTAACTAATATCTCAGGGAGAGGTATTTTACAATATACAATTTATCACATGGTATAAGTGCTAAGGAAAAAATTAAAGCAGTGAAGGAGGATAGGGAGTTCTTTGGTGGCAGTGAGGTTACAATTTTAAAGAGGGTGCTCAAGGAAGGCTTGACTTAAAAGAGGGTATTTGAGCAAAGATCTGAGGAAGGTGAGGAGTGAGCTATGCAGATATCTAGGAGAAGAAAGTCTTAGGCAGTTCAGCAAGTGCAAAGGCCCTGGGGAAGGAGAATGTCTGCCATGTTCGAGGGTCATTATGGCTGGAGTGAAGTGATTAAGAAGGATCATAAGAAGTAGTCAGAGAGGTTATGGGGAGGAGGACTGTTATCCAGACCTTCTAGGGACTTATAAGCCTTTGTAAGGACCCTTGGTTTAACCTTAAGTAAGGTGGGAAGTACTTATTCCTTTGTAGAACTATTGTGTTTATGTATCCTCTTATTCCTAAGTTAGAATGAGGGTGAAGATTTTGTTTCTTTTATTCACAGCTGTATCTCTAGAATTCAGAACAGTGTCCAGTACAAAGAAAATGTGCGGTGAATCTTTGTTGAATGTGAATGAATGAAGGGATTGGACAGGTGAAATATTACCAAAGGACATGGGAACTAAGCGTAACTCAGTGCAAAGGGTACAGATGAAGAAAATAGGGTACAGTGAGTCTATTCTGGCTCACCGTATGACATTGGACAAGTCACTTCCCCACGTGAACCTCGGTCTCTTCATCTCCAAAGTGAGGAGATTATACTAGGTGGCTTCTTTCTGGCCCTAACAACTTATAATGCTTTTATACTGGAAACACACTTGTCAGATATCATCTGATTCTGACCTGTTTATGGAATTCTGGCAAATCACAACAATCCCCACACTATTGTCCATGAGTCCTTCCTTTTTGCTCAATCTCTCCACCCCCTAACCTCTCCCTCTTATCTACTATCCTGCTCTCTATCTATGACTCTGTCTCTATTTTCCTTGTTAGCTCAGTTTGTTCAGTAGATTCCCACATATGAGTGAAATCATGTGGTATTCGTCTTTCTTTGACTGGCTTATTTCACTTAGCATAATGTACTCCCGGTTCATCCATACTGTTGCAAAGGGCAAGATTTTCTTCTTCGTTACGGTCAAGTACTATTCCATTGTGTAAATATCTGATAGTTGTTTTATCCACTCATCTACTGATGGACACTGGGCCTGCTTCCATATCTTGGCTATTGTAAATAATGGTGCAATGAACATAGGGATCATAAAGAAAAATAAAGTGCCTAGGAATAGACCTAACCAAGGAAGTAAAAGGCTTGTACTCAGAAAACTACACAACACTGAAGAAAGAAATTGAGGAAGACACAAATAAATAGAAGCATATACCATGTTCATGGATTAAAAGAATTAACATCATCAAAATGTCCATACTACTTGAATCAATTTGTAGATTCAATGCAATCCTTATTAAAGTACCAATGGCACATTTCACAGATATAGAACAAACATTTCAAAAACTTATATGGAGCCATAAAGACCTGGAATATCCACAGCAATTTTGAGAAGAGCAAAGTAGGAGGGATCATAATACCTGATACCAAACTGTATTACGAGGCTACTGTAATCAAAATAGCCTGGTACTGGCACAAGAACAGTCACGTAGACCAATGGAACAGAACAGAGAGCCCAGAAATAACCCCAAATCTCTATGGTCAGTTAATATTCAATAACTGGATAAGAAACATAAAATGGAGTAAAAATAGCCTCTTCAACAAATGGTGTTGGGAGATCTGGTCAGATACATGCCAAAAAGTGAAACTGGATCTCCAACTTACCCATACACAAGAATAAATTCAAGGTGGATAAAAGACTTAAATATAAGTTGTGACACTGTAAAAGTCCTAGAGGAGAACATAGGCAGGAAAATCTCATATATTCCACGTAGCAATATTTTTACCAATCTGTCCCCTAGAGCAAGGGACATAAAGGAAAGAATAAACAAAGGGAGTCTCATCAAGATAAAAATCTTCTGCATGGCTAAAGAAAACATCAGCAAAATGGAAAGAAAACCATCTATATGGGAAAACATATTTGCCAGTGATACCTCAGACAAGGCTTTGATCTCCAAAATATATAAAGAATTCACATGACTCCACACCAGAAAGACAAACAATCCAATTTAAAAATGGGCAAAGAATGTGAACAGACACTTCTCCAAGGCGGACATACAAAAGGCCTGGAGACATATGAAAAGATGCTCAGCATCACTAGCCATCAGAGAGATGCAAATGAAAACCACAATGAGATACCTCTGCACATTTGTCAGAATGACCATCATAAACAAATTAACAAACAAGTGTTGGAGAGGATGTGGAGAAAAGGGAACCCTAGTGCACTGCTGGTTGGAATGCAGACTGGTGAAGCCACTGTGGAAAATGGTATGGAATTTCCTCAGAAAATTAAAAATGGAACTGCCTTTTGACCAAGCAATTCCACTGCTGGGATTATACCCTAAGAATCCTGAATCACCAATTCAAAAGAACATATGCACCCCAATGTTCATAGCAGCACAATGTACAGTAGCCAAGTGCTGGAAGCAACCTAAGTGCCTATCAGTAAATGAGTGAATCAAAAAACTGTGGTACATTTACACAATGGAATTCTATGTAACAGAATATGAGAAAGAAAGAAGGAACTTGTACCATTCATGCCAGCATGTATGGAACTGGAGAGCATTATGCTAAGAGAAACAAGCCAGGTGGTGAAAGACAAATACCATATGATCTCACCTATAAGTGGAAACTAATCAACAAAACAAACAAGCAGGCAAAATATAATGAGACATGAAAATTAAGAATAAACTGACAATAACCAGAGGGGATGTGGGGGGGGAAATTGGGGGGAAAAGAGGGAAGGGTTTTCAGAAACATGTATAAAGGACACATGGACACAACCAAAGGGGCGTAGCATCAAGGGTGGGAAGTGGGGATGCCTGAGGTGGGAATGAGTGGTGTGGGGGGGTGGGGTGGAAATGGAGACAACTGTGCTTCAACAACAATAAAAAATGTGAGACAAAAATTTTTTTAAAACATTAGAAAAACAAGAAGCATTAATATGAGGTAGAAAAGAGACAGGGGGAGGTTAAGGATAGTATAGGAAATAGAGAGGCCAAAGAACTTATGTGTATGACCCATGGACATGAACTAAGAGTGGAGGGAATGCTGGTGAGAGTGGGGTACAGGGCAGAGGGGAATAAAGGGAGAAAAAAATGGAACAACTGCACTAGTATAATCAATAAAATATACTTAAAAAGGATACTTTTATTCATTCTTACTAGCTCGCTCTCTTTCTGTTTTGTGTAATCTTTTCTTACTGGTCTTTAGTTATTTTTTTCTGAATTTGGCTTTCTTTGCTTTCCTTATTGTTTCAATCTATCTTTTTTTTCTCTTACTTCCTGGCTCTCTCTTTCTCCATCTTTCGTTCCCTCCCTCCCTCACTCTCTCTCCCTATGGAGAAAGAGAGAGAGATGGTATATTTGAAGGACGGATATAGACAGATATATATCTCATATATCCATATATATGTATATGGATATACATATGTATATGGATATATGAGATATATATGTATCCATGGATATATGAGACATATATGTATCCATATATGTATATGGATATACATATGGATATACATGTATATATATGGATATATATCCTTCTCTTTTGCTCTCTCTTTGTTTTTTATTACTATTTATTCATTTTTATTGTTGCTCAAGTATAGTTGTCTCCACTTTCCTCCCACCACCCTCTCCTGCCCCCACCTCCCAGCCTCAATCCTAACCCCCTTTGGCTTTGTCCATGGGTCCTTTATGCATGTTCCTTGATAATCCTTCACCTTCTTTGTCTTATTATTTTTTTGGGGGGGGGTTGCCTCCTCTTATTGGCTCCTTTTAAAACTTACAGTAAAGGAGGTCTTCTCTACTGAGCCACTTTATAGAAGCATTTAGTTTGTTATAATGTATATAATACTATTGTCTATATGTATGTGCATGTCTGTGTACATTCTTTACAACTTGAGCTGTAACTCAAAAGTGCCTTGGACGGTGCCTGGAACAGCTAGTGTGAGCTTTTAGGATTTCCCTTTGCAAAGGCCTTGTGATCTCACTGTATAAGCTCATAGAGGGGTTTTACAAAGTCACCAATAGACGCAGATATGCATTTTCTACTTAGTTACTTTGTCTTTTATTGTCTCTCTTACCTTCTGGTTCACCTTATCCTTTGCTTTCAAATATCCTTCCCTCTTGTCCTTCTCTCTTAAGGTCATTCTTTTATATTTTTTGTAAATGATAAGCCATTATTTTTCTCTAGAAGTACACATTTCTAAAATATTAAAATCTATTTAATATGTTTAAATTTTAATTATTAACTAGACATGTGGTGGTGGGGAGGGGTGGGGAGAAAATGCAGAAAACTGTACTTGAACAACAATAAAAATGTTAAAGAAAGAAATAAATAAATAAATTTAAAGGAGCAACTTAAAAAGAAGTAAAATAATACAAAAAAGAAATGCAAAACAGATATTTCAAATATAATGATATATTTGAAGGGAGCCCTCATTCCTATTCTGAGATTTCTAAAGTCACAGTGAGTACAAAGCTAGGAAGGTAGTTAAGGATAAATTTACTTTTGTCCAGCATGAAAAACAATGTACTTTAATGACTAGATCCAATTTAACTCATTACCCATTTTAACCTAGCCCTTGAAGTCCAGGTTCAAACCAGACTGGGCCTGTACATCAATAGCTATTCCTGAGTTTAGGCCTCTTCTGACATGTCACACTTTAAAATATGAAAATTGGCAAAAATATCTTTCCTCAAATAGCCCAAGTTATTTATAAAAGCTCACTCTACCTTCTGCTGAGCTGCTTCACTGATTTTTTTGATGTTTCTCAATTCTTGCTTCTCTTTTTACCTCTTCTCCAATCTTTGTCTGAAGTAACATTTCTTTTGTCCTCCATTCCTAAGGAGCACAATGTTACTGTCATCAGCAGTGATTATCTTTCATAATCATTTTTGAGTATTTTTTCAATAAGTAAATTATTGTTTTAAGTATATTTTATTGATTACGCTATTACAGTTGTATCAATTTTTTCTGCCCTTTGTCCCCCTACTCCCAGTACCCCCATTCTCTCGGGCAGCCACCCCCTTTAGTTCATGTCCATGGGTTGTACATATAAGTTCTTTGGCTTCTCCATTTCCTATACTATTCTTAACCTCCCCCTGTCTATTTTGTTACTACCAATTATGCTTCTTATTCCCTGTACCTTTCCCCCCATTCTCTCCCTTTGCCCTCTCCACTGATAACCCTCCCTGTAATCTCAATTTCTATGATTCTGTTCCTGTTCTAGTTGTTTTCTTTCCTTTTTTTTAGTTGTTGATAGTTGTGAGTTTGTTGCCATTTGACTGTTCATAGTTTCATTCTTCTTTTTCTTAGATAAGTCCTTTTAACATTCATATAATAATGGCTTGGTGATGATGAACTCCTTTAACTTGACCTTGTCCAATAAGCACTTCATCTGCCCTTCCACTCTAATTGATAGCTTTGCTGGATAGAGTAGTCTTGGATGTAGGTCCTTGCTTTTCATGACTGAATACTTCTTCCCAGCCCCTTTTTGCCTGCAAGGTTTTTGTTTTGAGAGACCAGCCGATAGTTTTATAGGAACTCCTTTGTGGGTAACTGTCTCCTTTCCTCTTGCTACTTTTGAAAATTCTCTCTTTATCTTTAACCTTTGGCATTTTAATTATGATATGTCTTGGTGTGTTCCTTCTTGGGTCCAATTTGTTTGGAATTCTCTGAGCTTCCTGGACTTGTATGTCTATTTCCTTCTCCAGACTGTGAAGTTTTCTTTCATTATTTTTTCAAATAAGTTTTTGATTTCTTGCTCTTTCTCTTCTCCCTATGGCACCTCTGTGATTTGGGTGTTGGAATGTTTGAAGTTGTTCCAGAAGTTCCTGAGCCTCTCCTCATTTTTTTGAATTCTTATTTCTTCATCCTGTTCTGGCTGAATGTTTATTTTTTCCTCTTGTTTCAAATCGTTGATTTGAGTCCTGATTTTCGTCCTTTCACTGTTGGTTCCCTATATATTTTTCTTTATTTCTCTTTGTATAGCCTTCATTTCTTCCTTTATTTTGTGACCATACTCAATCATTTCTCTGAGCATCCTGATTACCAGAATTTTGAACTCTGCATTTGATTTGTTAGTGATCTCCTTATTGCTTTGTTCTTTTTCTGGAGTTTTGATTTGTTCTTTCATTTGGGCCATATTACTTTGTCTCCTCAATTTGTTGGCACACCTGTTACATTGTAAGGGGCACAGCCTTAGGTATTCACCAGGTCAGGGCAACCTGATTCCCCATGTTGTGGTGGTGTATGTGGGGGAGGGGTCAGAGAGGGAACAATGATGCTTGCTCGGCTCTTGCCCTGCTTTCAGTCACTTCCTCTGCTTCCCACAAGCTACTGGTGCCCTTTCAGTTGCTGCCCTGGTGCTGATTCCCTAAGTGGGTGGGCTTGTGTATGCTCTAGGACCTTATGGGCCCCTCAAATGGATTCTCCTGAGAGGCCAGCAGTTTCTTCTGCCACCCAACCCCACAGGTTTTACAGCCAGAGGTTATGAGATTTTATTTCCAGCATTGAAAACCCGGGTTGCGTGGTCTGTCCTGGACTGGGATTGCTTGCTTCCCAGTTGTTTTTCCTGGTTTTTATCTGCACAAAAATATGGAACCACTCAGTTTGCCAGCCACCACCTCACCCACCCAGTACTGCAACCATGGCCTTGGCACACATCCTCTCTGCCCTGACTGTCTGTTTCTGCCCCTCCTGTCAGTCTGGGTGAATGTATCTTCTTTAACTCCTTGGTTGTCAGACTTCCATACAGTTCGATTTTCTGGCAGTTCTGATTGTTTTTTTTTTTTTAATTGGTTGTTATACTTCTTTTGGTTGTGTGAGGAGGGTGAAGCATATGTAGCTATGCCTCCATCTTGGCTGAAAGTCTTGTCAATAAGCAAATTAGATAAAATCAAACCATTTAAGAAATAGGGTGAACTATAATGAAAGTTTTACACTGACTTTAGAATGAGGTTTTTGGTGAATGCAATGGAATGCCAAAATGGAAGGAAATTATTTGCTGTTGGAAATTTAATTCAGGCATAATAAGCCTGGCTCCAAATTGGATCTAAAAGGATGCTGACAAAAGAGTTTTGTCTTATGAACTTGCAGGGTATATCATATGTAATCTATTGCCTTTAAATGTATTTTGATGGAGAAGCTAAACATATAGCCTTGTCTTAATTTTGAGGTGTGAGAATGCAGGCATTATTAATTTTCACTAGAGTTACACTGTAAAACTTTAGGAGCAGATGAGGTGTGACTATAATGCAATGAATATATAATTTGCAGTGTCAATCTCATATGTTAAGTAAAAGCTTTTCTATTATAACAGTGATAAAAGGTTAATAGTGGTCTATTACTTTTTAACATTAATTTTATTTTAATAGTGGTATATTTTTTTAGTTCTGATAATTTCAGGAAATCAGGTGAGACTGCTAAGAATGTTCATAAGTCAAACTACCATACACAGTTTCCCTATCAATATTTAAAATTTGGTGTTTCTCACCTCTTCAATTTGTTTGGAGACTAAGTTTTCTTTCTGATGGTGTCTTTCTTTTTCCTTCATCTGGAGCCTGTTCTTATTTTCTGCCTTGTCTAATTCTCTACTAATAATATCTATATATCTAGGTAAAAGTGAAAATATAAGTGAAGGTAAATTGGGTGTTTCTCTTAGGATGGTCTCATCTATTTTTTATATTCATAAAGCATCTTCTTGGTTGCTGTTTATTTCTTGAACTACAGAAAAGATAGAGTTTTTCAGGGACCTTTAAGAGAGCCTGATCCACCAACTCACCATTACTCATTTTACCAGACTCTCTCTTGCACAAGTCTCTGTTATTGTGGCTTGGACTGTGACAAAATGTGGAACAGAGTTAAAAAGCATTTTACACAGAGATATTAAAAACAGGTGTTGTGGGAACATGCCTCTCTAAAGACAGCTGAAATCAACTTAAGAATTGACTTCAAAAAACAAGTAGATTTGAATTTTCTTTAAAAACAAATGGGTATTGGCTTCTTTGTTAATTCCCACGTCCTTGAACAACATTTTTTTTTTTTTTTTGTATACATAGGTCTGCAGAATACCAGTCTGGGACTCTGGAGGATCAGTTTGTATTCTGGCATATGACATGAATCCATGGAATATAAGAGCCAGGTGATGGGGAATGGGCTCTCACCCCTGATAAAGGAGAAAGAGAGAACTATATAACTCATTCCTTTTACTCCTGGGGCCCGGGTTGGTAACATTGAATATGTATGGTCAATAGCTCAATGAACATACACAGTTGGTTGGGGAACAACACCTATTTGTTATGTTAGCACAAAATTATAGCAACTGTCCTTTTTTGACCTAGTAGTAATTTCCTTAAACTTAAGGTTTAAACATACTAAAGACACCTCCTTTCCCTCTGCTACTATTGGCTTGGGTTTTCCAAGCTCAGAGATTTGTACTTTGGATTTTTTCTTCAAATATTAGCCTACATTTTGGGCTCCTAGCAACTCCATTTACTCAGATAATAGAAACTCTGCTCCCTACATTTGGAACCTAGGTTTCCAATCCCTTTTACCTCTTAATTTCCTTTCCTTTCTCTCTAGGTTAAAGACTATAGGGGGTTAAATAGTATCTGACACATTTTTTCATTTTGCTTTCAATTCTTTCTAGTAACTTTATAACTTCCTAGGGTTCACAATATATCCCCAAACTATACATTAATTTCTATCATACCTGTTCTTTATTAATAGTTCTTGGTCTGGAGTTGCTTGTGCACTTTCCTGTGAAAGCCATTTGTGGAACCATGAATCTTCATGGGCTCTCTTGGTTCCATAAAGTTTATTTATTTGTTCTTCAGTCATTTTCAAAGAAGAAAAATAATTAAATTTTATATTGGTCAGAAATAAACCTCCCCTTTGATATGGCTTATGTTTAGGCCTAGATAAATTTCCTGTACTTTACAAATGATTAATTCTGTTAACTTTCATTTAGGTCTGATGCAGCTTCATTCTAACAAGTGAAAATTTCTCTTTGGAAATGAAAAGCAAATGTCTTATTTTTATCTCTTACATATCTCTGGAGATCTTATTTAATTTATTACCTTAATTATTCTAGGTTAGTAATATTATAAGAAAGTATTCTTCAGAGGACCAAATTTTTCTTTCAAAATCTACATAAAAACTTTCTTACAGGCCCCTCCCCAAAATGTAAGTATTTAACTTACTTGTTCTCTTATTAGTTTCTTTCAAACTCTAATTTTAAACTGATCAGATAATGCCTGTATTTATTCAATTCCTTCAAGGTTATACAACCTATGAAAACAAAAAACAAGAATAAAATATATAAATAGAAAGTTGTAACAATCACAAAAAATTTCCAGAGGTCATAAGAGCATTCATTTAGTAACAATTTTTTGATCAAGTGTAATAATAATAGCACATTTTGCTAACAATTTGGAAGGTAATATCTTTCTATAAGTGCTTTATCACCAATAAATTTCTATTTAAATAATACTATTTCAATAATATGATTCACGTTGTAATCAGGAATTTACTATTCCCAATGAAATTGTTATTTCAGCACCAGCATAATAATGATGTTTAACAACCTCAAATAATTTATTCTCTGAAGCCGTATTCTGGAAGGTTTCCATTTTGTCTCTAGTCTTCTCAAATGATATAGGAAATATTCCTTGGTAGGTAAACAGTGACATTATTATTTTTAGAGTTAGAGGAGAGGTACTACAATATCGCTGGGAGAGAATACATAAATACATATGTGTATATATTTATATACTCAGATAATTTGGTATTTATCTCTTGCTGTTACCAAAGAGAAAAAGTTTAAGTGGGATCAAGTAGTTTAATTTAGAAATAACAGCTGCATGGTTTATCTTTACCCAAATACCAAGTTATTAATTGTTTTCTACTAGCTACCCTGTATTGCTCAGCTAAAAGTTGATACGAATTCCCAGTGAAATACAGAAGATAGTGTCTATCAAGTCCCTAAATTTTTGCTGGTTAACAGGAAGTAGGCTTCAACCCACTTTATTACTGCTGGTGATGTAGCCTTCTTTCTTTAATTTCCTCAGGACATCTTTTTATTTCCTCAGGACAGCTTTTAAGTGTGGATCATACAAGCTTTTATAGCTGGTTTCCAAAAGTTGACAGTAAGGATCAGTCAGTCAGGTTAAAATCATAAGAAGGTTGATGAAGCTCTAAACACAGATTCAAAAGTACTATGTAAGATGAATGAAATCACATTTTAAAATCTCAATTTGTTGAAATAATTAGGTTGAAAATAAAACATGCAAGCAGAATATAAAGTGAGAGAATATAGACAATGGACTGATTAGGATAAATATTACTGTCTTTGTCTTCCTCTCTTCTCTACTAGAGCTGTCTTTAGTCTGGAGGTGGTAGCCTTAACCTCAGTCCAATTCCTGAACACTGAGTTGTAGCCCTAAAAGTACCTACTGGGTAGGTGGGACACTTAGGATGTGGGAAGAGGGTCAGACAGGGAGGACACTATAGAATTCTAGTTTTCTTTTTCCATTTAAAAGCTTCCTTTGAAAAGTTTCTGGACACTTGATTAATGCTATCCTCTTCTCTTTCCCTAAGGGATTTATATCAGGAAGCTGGATTCCCTGACTACCAATGTTTCCTTAAAAAGGTAAAGAAAGACATCCTTCTCTCAAAGATTTAATTTACAGTGAAACTAGACAGGAAGCCCATACTTTTCATAGAAGAGAAACAATCCTCAGTGATGGCAACTGAAACAATGCTGCAATTAAAGTGGATTGATCATTGCTTCTGTTTCTTCTTCTTTTAGCTGTTGACTTTTGTTGTTGACAGGCATGTGTTTACCAAATCTGGGCTACTGATCTACCAAGCAAAACCAAATTTATTTGTTGAGGCCAGGGCAAGCTTTCTTGTGTCAATTAAAATAATCTGTTTTACTGAACTGAAGAGTCACTCTATTATATCACCACTACCTGCCAGTGAGAGATCATAGGGCAAACTTTTCAAGTTATGAAAATTGCTTTTTCAGTTAACATATTTTGTTTTGAAAGCAAAATGTCTAAGTTAATGGGCAAACTATTTACTATTAGCTTTACAATAAAATCAATTTAAAGAGTTTGTGAACAGTTGCTACCCAAGTATACTAATACAAGATAGTAAAATACAATAATTTTGTTTCCACTTGCATTCAAAACAATGTGAAAGACCTTTAAATTTCCCATTTTCATAGTGCTCTACTAAAGTGGTCTGCAGTTCAGGAAGCAGCAGGGTCAAGTGAACGACTCTGGCTTTAAAGTCAGGAGATAGTGGTTTTGGTCTGAAATCTGCTGCTATGTACCTGTGACATTAGATAAATCATAGCTTTAGGGTAAAATGAGTTTTTCAAAAAAGGGAAAGTGTAGATATAAAGCCTTACTTCCTTGAGAAGATCCTGCTAAAAGACAAGGATCCCACAAAGTTAGTTTTCAGGAGAGTTGAATGTAGTCCCTGGCTATGATTAAAATGCATACATGTTAGGGTAATCGATATAATAAAGTATAGAGAGTCAGTATAAATAAGTAAAGAAAAATCTGGAAATAAAAAGTAGCTAACAAGTGAATAACAGAAGAACAGAATAGAAATATGGCAAATGGAAGGTATTTGAGGAAGTGGCCAACAGATAGGCAGGGCACCAGTTGCAAACCAAAAAGGAGTGTTATTACTAGTAGTGAAATAGGTTCTGAGTATGTTTTAGGAAAGGTAGTTAGTGGGAGTGTGATGACCCAATTTCTGTGAAGTTGGCATATACTTAGAACATATTAGTTTTCTTTTTTTAAGTATTTTTTCAAATATTTTATTTATTTATTTTTAGAGAGGGGAAGGGAGGGAGAAAGAGAGGGAGAGAAACATCAATGTGCCTTTGCCTCTCATGAACCCCCTACTGGGGACCTGGCCCACAACCCAGGAAAGTGTCCTGACTGGGAATTGAACCAGTGACCCTTTGGTTCACAGGCCAGCACTCAATCCACTGAGCCATAACAGCCAGGGCAGAACATATTAGTTTTCAAAAGGGAAATAACATTGCTTTCCTAGAAAGCCAAGAAACAAACCCATGTCAATATGATCAGTTAATATTTGACAAAGAGGAAAGGAACATAAAATTGAGTAAAAACAGACTCTTCAACAAATGGTGTTGGGAGATCTGGACAAGTACATGTAAAAAAATTGAAACTAGACCACTAACTTACACTATACACAAAAATAAACTCAAGATGGATAAAATATAAAATATAAGTTGTGACACCATAAAAGTCCTAGAGGAACATAGGCAGGAAAATTTCAGATATCCTATGCAGCAATATTTTTTACCAATACATCCCCTAGGGCAAGGGATATAAAGGCAAGAATAAATAATGGGATCTCATCAAAATAAAAGGCTTCTGCACGGCTAAAGAAAACATCAGCAAAATGGAAAGGGAACAAGCTGTATGGGAACCACCATTGGTAACATTGCCAATGATACCTTTGACAAGAGTTTGATCTCCAAAATATATAAAGAACTCACCAGACTCCACTCCAGGAAGACAAACAATCCAATTAAAAAATGGGCAAGGGACATGAACAGACACTTCTCCAAGGAGGACATAGAAATGACCCAGAGACACATGAAAAAATACTCAACATCACTAGCCATCAGAGAGATGCAAATTAAAACCACAATGAGATGCCACTTCACACAGGTAAGAATGGCCATCATAAACAAATCAACAAGCAACAGGTGCTGGAGAGGTTGTGGAGAAAAGGGAACCCTAGTGTACTGTTGGTGGGAATGCAGAGTCATGCAGCCACTGTGGAAAACAGTATGGAATTGCCTCAGAAAACTAAAAATTGAACTGCCTTTCAATCCAGTGATCCCACTGCTGGGACTATACCCTACGAATGCTGAATCACCAATTCGAAAGAACCTATGCACCCCAATGTTCACAGCAGCACAATGTACAATAGCCAAGTGCTGGAAGCAACCTAAGTGCCCATCAGTAAACAAGTGGATCATAAAACTGTGGTACCTTTACACAATGGAATACTATGCAGCAGAAAGAAAGAAGGAGCTCCTACCCTTTGCAACAGCATGGATGGAACTGGAGATCATTATGCTAAGTGAAATAAGCCAGGAAGTGAAAGACAAATACTATACAATCTTACTTATAAGTGGAACCTAATCAACAAAACAAACAAGCAAGCAAAATGTAACTAGAGACATGGAAATAAAGAGTAAACTGACAGTAACCAGATGGGATGGGGGAGGGGGATAATGGGTAAAGATGAGGAAGGGGCAAGCAAAGGAACATGTATAGAAGACTCAGGGGCATGGACAATGGGGGGATTTACTGTGTGAATGGGGGGCAGCATAGGGGTGAGCAAGGGGGAAAAGGTGGAACAACTGTAACTGAACAACAATAAATTTAAAAAAAGATCATACATATTGGGCAAGTATCAGAAATACCAAGGAGCTCCTAATCATCCTTGATGACACCCTAGACAGTAGAAGGGTAAAGATGTCATAATTATTCCTGTAGAAAGTTTCTGTTACTGTGATCACTGCACACACTCATCCAGAAATTTCTGAACCTCCTTCAGGTTTGGCCTAGCTAAGAACGGGTAGTAAGTGTAGGCAAAGGACTTAAAGTGTGTACAATGTGAGTGTAGCACAGGGAAACACTAAGAGTACTGATTCAGTGCTAAGTGAGATAGTCTGTGGACCAAGAGCAATGTAAATTCTAGGGAAAGATAAGATTGGGGGTTTTGACATGGGGAAGTCTTCATATAGTGGCTCTTGAAAGATGGCTCAAACTGAAGGTCAGAAAGGAGAGGAGAGTACATGGCAGGTGACAAAAGCATAGGAGTAGGAATTAGCATGGTATGTATGGGTAGGTAGGAAGACACCAAACTTCACAGCTAAGGTTCTGGGTTGGAGGTAAGGCTGAATTGGGTGGCTGAGGCATATTAGGGGCCTCCTACCATTAAACTGAGGTTCAGATATTACACACATCAAGTCATTTAATTTCACTTGGTATGTGAAATTGAAGCTGACTCAAGAAAAACCACAGCAGTATTTCAAGCTTAATAGCAAGCTGAAAAGGATAAAGAAAATCACTGAAGCACTAGTCTGCCTTTTCACTTACATTTGTAGTGTAGAATACGTTATTGCTTCTTGGGAGAAAAGGCAGCTTGACCCCATTAGGTAGATCCAGTAGATGAGATGCCCCTACCTCTGTAATGTTTTTTTTTTTTTTTTATGAGCTCTGTCACATTAGAAAGTTTGTCTTTTTTTCTTCAACTAGTCTTCTAGTTTAGATCACTCTACTCATACTTCCATGGGCTATACCTCCAAATAAACCAAAGAATAAAAAACTTGGGGTTGGAAAAATGTGCCCTGCCAACAACCCAGAAGGCTTCTCAGCTTCCCAGATTCGCCGGTCCATCTCTTGGCCCCGCCCATGGCCTCACCAGGGCCACAGGAGCACCTAGCCTACTGGCTACCCAGAACCTGGGATCCTGAAGCTGAGTCATCAAGGACCTGCCCATTCCCCCTGTTCCTGTTCTTCTGAGATCTCTGTGCCTTCTTCCCAGGAGCCTGGAAGAGGACGACTATGGACTGGCCACCACTCATGATGCCGCACTGCTCCATGTAGTCAGTTAGGCTCTTGGCAGTAGCTTTGGCAATCTTAGGGCAGTTCCTGAAGTACAGATCCATGGTTTGCCATTAGCCCCCAGGGAGCCAGGGACTGTGCAGCAAGCAAGCCGTCCTTTTTCCTCCTCTTCATGGACACATTTACCACTCCAGGCTTTGTTCAGCTATGAGCCACCAAGACAGTGGTGGCCATGATAACACGTCCTTCTGGACACGTTCCTCATTATGCTGCATTCCAGGCAGGACCTCTGATTCTGCAATCTGCATCTGCCTAACAGGTGTCCCCATCTAGGGAGTGGAGGAGGAGCGGGACTATTCACACTGACGCCTGAACCTTTGGCACATGCATAGTGCCCAAGCCCCAAGGTTTAAGCACTTCAGAGTTAGGAAAGTGGTCTAAAGGGCTTGGTGTGAGAGGCCACAGTTGAGATTCCATTTGCCTCTAAGACTAACAGTCCTTTTTTAAAGCAAACCAGAAATATCAAGCTTAGTCAATGGTATCTGCCTGTAATCTTCTAATTATTCCTAGCCCCTAAGTAGCTGTTCATCACTTGTCCATGCGTAATTGTGGTAGTTTGTATAAGGGCTAGAAGGCTAGCTTCCCACATCTGCCCACTTTATAGACACTGTGACCCTCCCCACCCTTCCATTAGCTATACCATCCCCCAGGCCTCACTTAGGATATATTGCTTTTTCCAGGACTCAGTGATTTCTTCCCTTGTCTTCCTCAGTTTGGTCTTGGGCTCTTCATCTCTTTACCCTCTTTTCCTTACCTTTTCTCTTTGTTCAATGCCTTTCTTTCTATCTTCACATTAGATTATTCAACAGTTATTGAGTACTTGCTCTATACCAGATACTGGGTGTGAGGATACAACAGTGACTAAAAAATAGTCCCTGCTGCCTAGGAGATCACTAGACTGTAAATATATTAAGGGCTAAGACAGCAGTTCATGTGTCAGGAATTTGCACTTTGTCTCCATGTTTTTAATGCATCATTTTATTGTGCTAAAAGATGCATAGTATGAAATATATTGTCTTAACCATTTTACGTGTACAGATCAGTGACATTAATTATATCCACACTATTGCTGTACAATGGATCTACAGAACTTTTTCATCTTGCAAAACTTAAACTCTATACCCATGAAACAACTCTCCTTTTCTCCTTTCCCTTCAGCCCCTGGTAACCATCTTTCATTTTTTTATTGTTTCTGTGACCTTGAGTACTCTAGATACCTTATATAAGTGGTATAAGTAAAATATAGCATTTGTCTTTTTGCAATTGGCTTATTGCATTTAGCACAATGCCCTCAAAGTTCATTCATGTAGTATGTGGTAAGATTTCTTTCCTTTATAAGGCTCTAAAAAATATGTATATACCACATTTTCTTTATCCATTCAACCACCATGGACATTTAAGTTGCTTTTACCTTGTGACTACTGTAAACAGTGCTACTATGAACATGAGTGTGCAAGTATCTCTTCAAGATCCTACTTCAATTTTTTTGATATATTCCCAGATTTGGGATTGCTGGATCACATAGTAATGCAATGATTAATTTTTTGAGGAATCATTATACTGTTTTCCATAGTGGTTGCAACATTTTACAATGCCAGCAACAGTACACAAGTATTCCAATTTCTCCATATCATCGCTGAAACTTATTTTCTGTTATATTTTTGTTTTGTTTTCTTTATTGATTTTTTGATTAATAGCTCTCCTAATGGGTATGAGGTGATATTTCATTGTGGCTTTGATTTGCACTTCTCTGATGATTAGTGATATAAAGCATCTTTCCATATGTGTGTTGGCCACTTGTTATCTCCATGTTTTTGGTGCACTTCTTTGTTATCTTTTGGCCATTTAGTAAAAACATCTACCATTTACTGAGGATTTGCTAATTTCAGATGCTATGCTAAACACTCACCTCATTTAATCCTAACAGCAGCCCAATCTACATTTACTTTATCTCAGTAGATGAAGAATTTGCTCACATGGCAATAGCTAATATTTAAAGGAGCTAAAATTTGAATCCAAGTTAACTGACCCCCAAAACTGTATTGTTAATCAATACCCTGCATGATGCATGCACCCGCCCGCAGTGCCTGTGGCGTTATGGATGAGATACAAGATAAATTCACATGGACTACCAAGTCCTGTGGAGGAAAAGGGATGGCATGGCTACTCCCTCAAGGGGGGAGTGCCTCAGAATGGCCTGGCCACTCTCTCAAGGGGAGAACACCGCACACCCTTGCCTAGACAAGTTTTATTGGGTTTAATTTGTGCAGGAATACAGGTACAGCTAATTAATCATTGTCAGGCAGTAAGGATCAAACAGTAGATAGCATACAAAGAACTATTAGGGCTTTTTCTGAGTCAGGGTCTATTAGCTAAAAGGCTGCAAAACTTTGGGAAACAAACTCATTTCCTGCTTGGACCTTTATCGTTTAATTAAGAGCATTCTTAGCAAAGCAGGTTTCACAGGATTTTACATATTCTTTCTCAGGCCTGATCTCCCAGGGAGCCCGCCCTTTCCAGCACAGGGCTGCACTGCCCTCTGTCATTGTTTCACGCTTAAGTTGGGCAGTGAAAGTAAGGCAGCCAAGAGATTAGGAGATTTCTCGCAGACAGAGTGAGAACTCAGGCTTTGTCAAAGCTGAGGGGCAAGGGTCCATCACTTCCTTTCTCCATAGCCCCCCAAGTCCTTCCCTGGGGTTTTCATGTGATCATGCCTGCCTTAGGTCATTCCCCACTTGGGGAATCATACCCATCATTGGCTAACTGATCAAGCATTGGGGGCCAGTTATGAATGAAGGAGCAGAAGCGGCACTCCTGCCAGGGAGATAAACTTTGTCTCCTTAGTGGCTTATGGTCTGAAGGCCACTCACTCAGCCTTAGCCATGGGGGGGTTACAGCTCCTGAAACCAGGCAAGGCAGTTCCCAACACTTGCATTTACATGTGTTGCTGTTTTGATTCCACATATATGATTATTGTTCCTGCATTTACTACTATAGCCTGTTGAGATACTCTACTGGCAGTCAAACATCTCTACATGGATGTTTGATGAGCAACTAAAATCAATATACTCAAAACTCAACTCAACCTCCCCTTCCTGAAACATAATAAAACAAAGGCCTCATAATTTCCCTGTGTTTCTTCTCTCAGTAACAGGTACCACTTCTACCCAAGCTAGAAACTAGAAAATGTTCCTATATACCTCTTTTTCCTGTAACCTTTACATTCTGTAAATCCCTAGATCCTACTGTTTTGACCTTCTAAATATTTCCAATGTCTCTGTACCTGGCTAGTGTGGCTCAGTGGATTCAGTGTGGGACTGTGAACCAAAGGGTCGCTGGTTTGACTCCCAGTTGGGACACATGCCTGGGTTGCAGGCCAGGACCCTGGTAGGAGGTGCATGAGAGGCAACTATACAATGGTGTTTCTCTCCCTCTCTTTTTCCCTCCCTTTCCCTCTGTAAAAATAAATAAATAAAATATTTAAATATTTCCCATATCTCTTCTTTCCTTGTCATTTCTTCTGTCAGTGCTCTTAATAAGCCATTCATCATTTTTTGTCTGCACCATTATCACAAATTCCTAATATCTCCCTTCCACCTTTCACCTCTCCAATCCATCTTTCATATTGCCCTAAAGTGATCTTTCTAAAATGCAAACTGATCACATCTCTTCCCTGCTTAACACCTCAAATGACCCTCAGGAAGAATGAAAACAAAACATAAAATGTCTTTGTGACTTGATTCCTATACCACATCAGATAATTCACCTTACAGTAATATAGAACTGCTTCCAGCTGATCCTCTGCACACAGCCTGCTAGTTCATGGCTCTGTTCATTGCTCAGACCTTTTCCTCTGCCTTGTATGACTATGCCCCTTCTTAGCTCTGGCCCTGGCTAATTCCAGGGCCTCAGCTAGAATTACTGGGATATTTGGACTTTCTCTTCATGAGTTTTTTCATCTTCTGGGAGGTAAAGCCATGCATCTTCACAGAGTTGTCTTAGGGCAAGAAAGGGCAAGCCCTGAAGTGCAAATACTTTAAAGAACTGCTTGCATCAAATAGGCCAAAGAAAGTCACGTGGATCAAGCCCAGAGTCAATATAGATTAACCAAGAGGATGGATACAGAGAATACTTGTTCATTGGAAGTGAGTAATATAACAATATAGCACAGTCCACTCTCTGGTTCCTATGATTTTTGTTTCTTCTATATGCAAAATATACTTACCTCTTTTTTTAAAATTAATTAATTATTTTTATCCTCATCTGAGGACATTTTTTAAAATTGCTTTTAGAGAGAGAGGAAGGGAGAGAGAAACATTGATATGAGAAATATCAATTGTTTATATATCAATTGTTTGCCTCCAGTACATGACCAGTCCAGGGATCATTTGCACCTGGACTGGAGACCAAATCCCAATTCAGGGATGTGGCCTGACAAGGAATTGAACCCATAACCTTTTGGTTATGGGATGATGCTCCAATCAACTGAGCCATGCTGACCAGGGCTGCTTACCTCTTTTTTAACTTTATTTTTTATTGTTGACAGTATTGCAGATGTCTCTATCCGACCCTTTCCCTTTTTGCCCACCTCCAGCCAGCCTGCAACTCCCCTTCCCTCTGGCCATCACCACACTGTTGTCTGTGTCCATGGGATATGCATATACTTTCTTTGTCTAATCTCATCACCTTCTTTCATCCAGTCCCCCCAACCCACTTTCCTCTGACAGCTGTGTCTGTTCCATGTATCCATGCCTCTGGTTTTATTTTGTTCTTAAGTTTATTTTGTTCATTAAATTCCACATATAAATGAAATCATATGCTTTTGGTCTCTCTCTGACTTATTAGAAATAAGTGAAATAACTTACTACTCTCCCAGTCCATCTGTGTTGTCCCAAAAAGCAAGATTTCCTTTTTTATGGCTGCATAGTATTGTTGTGTAAATGTACCACACCTTTCCTATCCCCTCATCTACTTATGGGCACTTGGGCTGTTTCTAGATCTTGACTATTATAAATAATGCTGCTATGAACAAAGGAGTGCTTATGTTCTTTCTGATTGTTGTATCAGGATTCTTAGGGTATAATCCCAGCAGTGGAATTATTGGGTCAAAAGGTAGTTCCACTTTTAATTTTTTAAAAAGATTTTATTTTTATTTATTTTTAGAGAGGGGAAGGGAGGAACAAAGAGAGGGAGAGAAACATCAATGTATGGTTGCTTCTCATGTGCCCCCTACAGGGGACCTGGCCCACAACCGAGGCATGTGCCCTATCTGGGAATAGAACCAGCAACCGTTTGGTTTGCAGCTTGGCACTCAATCCAGTGAGCCACACCAGCTGGGCTCCACTTTTAATTTTTTGAGGAAATTCCATACTGGCTTTCCATGGTGGCTGCACCAGTCTGCATTCTCACCAACAGTGCACTAGGGTTCCCTTTTCTCCACATCCTTGCCAGCACTTGTTTGTTGATTTGTTAATGATGGTAGCCATTCTGACTGATGTGAGGTGATATCTCATTGTGGTTTTAATTTGTATCTCTCTGATGGCTAATGATGTTGAGCATGTTTTCATATATCTATCAATCACTTGTATGTCCTCTTTGGAGAAGTGTCTATTCAGATCCTTTGCCAATTTTTAAATTGGATTGTTTATCCTCCTAGTGTTGAGTTGTATAAGTTCTTTATACATTTTGGAAATTAACCCTTTACCAGATGTTATCATTTGCAAATATGTTCTCGCACACAGTGGGTTCCCTTTTTACTTTGTTGATGGTTTCTTTTGCTGTGTAGAAGCTTTTTAGTTTGATGTAGTCCCTTTTGTTTATTTTTTCCTTTGTTTCACTTCTCCTGGAAGATATATCGCCAAAAATATTGCTATGTGAGATGTCTGAGATTTTTTT